>PVIJ01015069.1:0-37956 GCA_004024925.1 Scalopus aquaticus
AGAGGCCAAGAACAGAAAGGAGGTTGGTTTTGTTGTGGGTAGATTATCCTGGAGGGCTTTGAGGAGGTGGGGGAAAAATAGTAAAAAGGCATGTAACGGTCTAGTACCGAGAAATGAGTGATGGAAGGAGGGACAAGTAGGGGTTACAAGAAAGGAATGGACAAGTGGTGCCTGAGCTATGAGGCAATGAATCGGCCCTCTAGACTGAGGTTAAGCACATCATTAAGAGAAACGCTTTTTTTTTTTACATGTCATGTATGGGGAAGACAGAAGAGGTAGAGTAAGATTTTATTTTACAGTTTGCCTGTTTGTAGACTCTTATTAGAAATCTGAGGTTTGGAATTTAGCTTAAACAAAGTAAAGAAAGTTGAAGAAGTTTTTAGTCAACCAAAAAGCCCCTTGTATAGCTTGCGAACAAGTGCAAAGTAATTCAGCAGTTTTTACCTTAAACAGTTTAGACTTGAAGATTAGGGAAATAGAATTTTTTACCCATAGAATGAACCAGAATAGTATTTTAAGGTGGACAAAAGAAGAGTCCAGTTTTCCCAAAGCTGGAAGGCAGCAGAGACATACCAGTGATCTCAACACTGGAGAGAAAAATCCAGGCAGCTGCTTGCTGAGACCACAGGCAGTTCCCCCACCGGCCAGCTGTAGTGGGTCCCTCACTTTAGTCCCCAGCATTTTACCCCTTTCCTCGGCTATGGCAAAAGAAATTTAGTTGGAGAAGGGTGTCAAAACTGAGGATACCATTTATGGGCCAGATTTTTGTACTGGGACCAGGCATTATTTAAAGAAGGACTAGGTGCTTCTTGTTTAGAACATTTGAGTCTTGGGGGAAGAGACAGACGCAGGGGCTGGTTCCCTAGCCAGAAGGACCTGAGAGGTGTGGCAGGTCTGGGGGAGGGAAGAGCGGGAGAGCAACGAAAGGAAGGCCTGAACGTAAGGAACAGAGTCCCGTCAATTTTTGAGTTCTGGTACCCTGTTGTGGAACTTTTAAATAAATGGTCCCTTTATGGATCTTTTAAATGGTCCGGGTCTTCCGTGAGTGGGAAAGAGAAGAGCCGACATCTCAACCTTCGTTCTTCCACCCAGATAGGCCTCGTGGAGGACTTGAAACCACCAACGCGAGAACAGGAGACATCTCTCCAGGTCTCGGTGCAGCAGTGACGCAGTGACGTGGCTGCAATTTCTGACAGAGAGATGCCTCAGGGAGGACTGTAGAAAGAGCGACTGAGCCAGACAGAAAGGCGCCGAACCAGCCCAAAAGACCATCGGTGACCCATGGAGACAGAAATGAGGGGGACTCACCCACACTAGATCCAGGGTGGCGATGGAAGAGTGGTGGGAGGCAAGCGGCTCCAAAATTCAACCTGTAGTCAGCCGCAGGCCCTTAGTCTCACTAGTGGTAAAACAGGAGGAGGAAGAGAAGGAAGCCGCTAGAAAATAGAATTGCCAATAGTGGTTGTGGGTCTGCGGTCCACAGAAAGAGAGAGAGAGAGAGGGAAGGGGGTCCGGAGGGGGTTGGACCCCAGGAAGATGGGTCCAGACCACACCTCCCGGGTTTCGGCACCATATGTGAGGTCGAGCGATACAAGAGGCAGCGAAGCAGAGGGGAATGTAAGATGCAGAGGCCTTTATTAGCAACTCCGGGGCGAGGTTCATAGATCCCAAGCGGGGGTCTGTGGAGTCACACCCAGCAACTGGGGGGGGGGCGGGTCTTTATACGGGGTGAAGGAATTCCAGGGGTGGGGGCAACTCCATTTGGAGCTGGTGGCCTTGCAGGTGCATTCGGGCTGCAGTGGCCCCGTCTGGGCAGTGGGGACATGAGCTTCTTTCCAAGGTCACACATCTTCGGCGAGATTCTTCACAGCGCCCTTATTGTTGCGGAGGGGCGGGTTGAGCCTAACACATATTTGAAACTGTGCTTTTTTACATAGGCAGACTATTTTTTGTTGGTGGTGGTTTTTTGTTTTGTTTTTGCATAGAACTGGGGCCTCAGTTCTTTGCAATGCTGGCCTCAGCATTGCAGGGATAAGAGGATTCACCAGAGACAGAGTGGGGAGCAGAACAGGTGGGTTTACAGAAATACACTAAGGGGTGCAGCAGGTGAGACAGGCGAGGTCTGCTGCGCCTTATGTGGATCAACTCCCTGGCCCGGGATGGAACTCAGGCCTCTGATACTCAGGCTGCAACAGCAATAGTGCTGAGCCTTAACCCCTAGTTCACCAGAGAGGCCCCTTGGTCCATATTTAAATGTGAAAAGTCTCACATTTTGCAAATAAGGTTAATTATAATCCATCCAAACACATTTGTACAAAAACCAACATTTATCTTTCTCAAGTGCACAATTATAACTCAACAGATCATGTTGAATTTAATGTTTTGAAATGACTAGATCTATTTATACTAATGTCTTTAAATTTCCTCTTTAATTTCTACAGAACTATGAGGCCAGCAGTTATTTTCCATTCAGCTAACACTAGCTGAATGTTAGCTTAACAATTGGCATCTACTCAAGCAAAATATCTACGTGGTGTGGGTGTTAAGTATCAAAAAAAGGACTATGAAAGGAAATGAACTATGGTTTCCTATCTATAAATGCAACAATACTAAAATAGTTAATTCTCTAAATGTAACTGTTTTTTACATAACATTTTAAAAATTCTATATGCCAATTGTAGCTTTTCTGATTGTCTGCACTGTCTCTACCTAACAGGTAAGTTAGAAAACAGCAACCTGTGATTTGTAAACCCGGAGTATCTGTAAGATGCCAAGGCCAATGAGGAAGGCATTAGTAGTATAACCTGTCATGAGGGTATCTGACATGATGTAACCCTAAGGGTAAATGAGCATAGACCTCAATTACATGAAGTGATAATAAACAGCAGTGAACAAATATGTTACATAAACCCCGGGACACCAAATATATTTAGGGTAACCATTTCTTGGTTATCCTAAAATGAAGCACACAGAAAAACTCTAAATAGTAGATTGTGAGAGCCTTGACCCAGGATTCCTCTCCAGATGTTTCCAAAATGGAGAAACTTTTGGGTTTTGTTGAGAAGGTAGAGGGTAGAGCACAGAGATAGTAAAGATACGCGGAGTACTGAATGACATTTGTAGCAATTAATGTTCCTTCCTTCCTGCTAGGATTCTGAAGTATAAGGGAGGGAAGGGAAGAGTCATATCTTCTGCTAATGAGAGTTTAATTATATTGACCCACGTAATGACCATGATTTCAAAAGGCTGACTGAACTTTAAACAAATCAGAGGGCTGCTGGGAGAAATTCCAGAAATGAGATTTCTGGACAGGCAGGAATAAGCATAGCAATCTAACAGAAATGCAAAATAATCTCCAAAGATACGTTTTTATCAGTCAATCTTTATGAATGCTAACATATCCCATCCTCTTACTTTTCCTTATCACTAGGTAAAAAATACAATCAGAACTTTCTCAATTATTAATACAAAAGCAATCATCTTTTATTTACCACTGATTTAAAATGTCATAACAACAAACTTATGACATATGGCAATCACTTTATTAATATGGAGCAATAGGATAAATCCTTTAACAGGAGTACTGATTCACTATCATGAATGTGTATTGATACTTTGGTATAGTATCACACTGGCTTCAGTCAAATTATGTCTGAATTACTTTCACTTCCACATGTGTAAAATATTTATATTTCATTGTTGAAAAGAATAGCACACAGTCATGCACTTTTTCTTTCTGGTTCAAATGTATGTAAATACATCCATATTCAGTGGACTTTTCACTGCTCAAGGACTTTATAATATACGAACAACTTTTCAGAACACTATTTTTCTTTTTTTTTTTTTTAATTGAAGAGGTGGGAGAAAGCAATACTATGGTACAGAAAACCCTTCACAAGGTCTCTTCTGGAGAAATATTTGAGAAAACAATTATAGTCCTATAATGACTGTAATCAAGATCATCCTACAAGGACACAAAGGTAGAGTCACTCTCCTGGAGAGTTTCTGATCTTATTAAGAATATTATGACTGGGGGCGAAGAGTATAAAGACGTTCTAGCAGAAGACTCTCCTAGAGAGATATTTGGAACATAATTCAATCCTAGAATGACTGTAATGAAGATGACATGATAGCTGAATCGTTTTGGTGAAGAAGTTTGTGTCTGGAAAAACACTCACAATAATGTAATTAAATGCTGTTGATTTTTTTTATGTGTTGTGAGACTATAAGAGGCCACGAAAGCAGAGAAATGTCGCACTATCACAAAGAATAAGGAAACACTTGAAGAATAAACACTTAACACAAAAATTTCGAATGGTATCTAATTTTCATGTCAGATCTTCTAGCTAAACATAAAAATTCTTAAATGACAACTAATAAATCTTCATGTCAAATTTTTAACAAAATCCACAAATAGATTATAAAACTGAACAATCATAAATGTTTTATGTATAAAGATTTAAGGGAACATTTACAATTCTACATCATTCTGTTTGATCAAATACTTCAGGCATTTTAGTTACTGCTGAGGAGCAGTTCATAAATTTCTAAAATAATTTAGTTATGAAAATAATATTACAATTAAGGTTTGGCATAGTAGCATTTCAGCACTCTTCAGTCATCCACAAATGTCAACCGGCCCAGCCCTTCATTCTTCATCAATCGCCTGTATCTCTTCCATCTAGGGTGATTTGCTAATTTTTTCTTTAGTTCTTCTTCTTGTTCTTGTTTGTAGACCTAGAAGTATAAATAACACTAATTGACTTTACAATCCAAAGAGAAATATTTGTCATTAGCTGTAAGGTATTATTTACATTTCTCAAATATAACCATAGGTGAAAGTTTCCTAGTAATGTATTGATTTGTTTTCTGAAGACCATGCTTCTAAAAATATGAAGCAATTAATCAGTTTAACATTTTTAAAAAGAAAAAACAAGTACAAGAACTAGTCATTTTTGTCACTGCTTTCTATAATCTGGGAATACATTGTTTTCGTCACTGAAATCATACATAAACTGAGTTTAAAGGGTTTAAACATTTCCTCTGTACAACTAACATCCATCATGAAAGATGACCAGTTGAGTTTTTTGAACAGGGTGCTCTGTAGTAGAACTGATGACTTTCTGTTGATCCTAACCAAGGAAGAAAGTGACCTTATTTATATGCTGTCTCCAAAGTGAACTGACATCTACTTTTATCAATTCAAGGATAATTACTGGTTTTTCAAATTTTTTTAGTAAAGTTCTCAAAGGTGGTTAAATAAACCATACACATTAAGAACAAAGTACAATCTGCATTTCTATAACTTTTAGTGGATATCAACTGAAGCAAAAAGGACACATTTTCATAACCAGTTTCACAGCCACGTCAAATTTTAAAAAGAAATTATTTTACTTCCAAATTTCAGGAAGGTAATTGAGATAACCTCACAGACTAACATTTGAACATTCAGCCCAGGATAGCACTCTATGAAAGATGAAGTTTTGTGGACTAGGCTGTTTAACCTACACAAAGAGAAAACTTTTCATATAATTTGGGAGTTAAATAGTGTATCACCTTTCATTTTTGTGTTATTTCTAAACATATCTACTGGCCAAAACATTCTGGAATTTCATAGTAAATTACTTAAATATAATTCAGACTGAAACTTCACTTTAGGGTACCACATATAAAAAAGTGTATCTATGAAACTAAAAACCTAAGTATATCTTAATTTCACTGTGCTCTATTCTTACATTAATACATTAACCAATTAATTTTAGCCAGAACCTAAAATAATATCATTAGAATGAGACTGTTAGTTGCTTTAAAACTTTAAATAGCTGATCATCTCAAAGAAATTGCTCTAGGTGTTAATTGTAGAATATGGCACTTATTAAAATATACAAGGTTTAGGGGTATTATATAATAAATTAAGATTGAAGTAGCTTTTCATACATGTTAGTTATGCATAAGATTCTGTGCTCATTTATGCTGAAACAAAGTTATTTCAGCGTAATTTCCATCAGAATTTCTCAATATAGGTGTGATGGTGTTGTTTGCTTTTTTTTTTTTTAAAGATTTATTTATGCATATAAGAACTGGGGTGCAGGGAGTGAGAGAATTCACCAGAGACAGCGTGGGGGAGCAGAACAGGCGGATCTACTGAAATACACTGCTAAGGGGAACAGCAGGTGAGACAGGAGAGGTCTGCTGCGCCATGTGGGTTAGCTCCCATGCTGTGGGTTAGCTCCCTGGCCAGGGATCTAATTTGTGCCACAGTGGCTGGTGATAGCTTGATAGTGCTGAGACTTTAACCCCTATACCATGAGGGAGCCTCTGTTTGCACTTTTAATCTCTGTGGCTAAGTATTTATGATTGGAAGACCAAATTTGAGTTAGTGTAATGAAGAGTTGTTGCATCCTTGCAAACAAATATCCTACTGGAGTTTAACAAATTAAACCATTTTTATAGTATTCAAAGTTCATCTTTTAAAACCCATTGTTTCACTACCAAATAGATATATTTTCAATAAAAGTAAACATTTTTATTCCTAACTCTTGGACTTCAGAACTCTAGTTGTTCACTGTAGAATATACAATGTTTAGGGGTATTATATAGTAATATAATTATATAATAATATAATTTGCACATACTTCTGTGACCCCTTATCATATATCTAATTTTCACTTGGTAAGAAAGGTGACACTAAAACCACAGCAGAGTTATTACTCACCTCATAATTCTCCTTTATCCAGAGTTCCCGTTTAAGAAAAGTTTCTTTCTGATAATCTTCTAGATTATCAAACTGAGACTTTGACATCTTCATAAACTTACGTATGATATACAACCTTTCTTCCTCTCCATATTCTTTGCCTTTGATGTTAAAATTATAGATCCACTGGCAATACCACATTATATATGAGCACACGTGGTAAGGGGCTAAGAGAATTTGAAATAGGAGAAGGTCACGAATCTGGGGTTTCTGATAGCCCCCCTTTATATCTATTTTACTTTTTATAATGTTCTTTATGATGTTCTCCTCTTCATCACGAATTTCCTCTTTGGACTTTTTGTTTCTGCCCTTCTCTTTGGCTTTTTTGAGCAACCCCTGCTGCTTGGCAATCTCCGTGGCTTGGATACGATACTTGGGCACTGTGGCTAGGTAGTTGATTGCCTTATCGTAGCTGTTCCACCAACTGAAAAACTAGAATATTTAACAAAGAAAAATAAATCTTTTTATTACCAAAATTCATCTTGGTGAATACCACTGCCCCAGAAACCCATTTTGCTTAACTATAGGGATCACAAACGTTTTACTCTGCAAATAAAGGACAACTGAATAACGCGCCCGCGTATGTGGGATCGTCAGGCTAAATATGTCAGGTAAGCCCTGAGCTGAACCAAAAGCCACTGGTTGAGAGAAGAGATCCCCAAGCGCAGAGGGTGACAAACGGACCATCACGCCACACCTGCTGATTTCACAGCTCAACCCCTTGACTCTTCCCCAGGTCACAGTGAAGAAAGACTTTTAAGACTGCAGTCTACGGGCGCTGGAGGACAAACTAGCTGACAACAAATCTGACTTGAAAAATCCAGGACATAGACTCAGGTAACTATACTTCTCTCCCACTCCTTCCTAAACCATCTACATGCACCACAGTAATGCTCACATATTCTAAATGGAAAGATGCGAGTATATTTATTCTTCACTCATTTGAAAAACTTCACTCATAGAAAAACACTAACTTACTTCATAAGTAAATTCAACCACAATGGCTTTATTAACTGTCAGAAGTAGATTCATCACATAGCAGATCTACACATTTTAGCTGTTTTACTGAGTAAATATAGCAGTTAATCAATTAGATCTTTAAATATTATCGTAGCAGTCTATTAATAATAGGGGGAGAGTGTCTAGAGTGTTCTACTATCTAAAACAGAAAAATGAAATTATCCCTGCTCTCCTCTTTGAAATACTTCTACAAAAGTTGATACAGTTAAAATATACAGTCTTTGTTTTCAATGGGAATTCTATGGTCAAACAATTGGCATTTCATTTCTGGGACTCAAGCTAGAACAAGCATTTTTAAATTGCCAAATTACTACATACTAGTCACCTGATTATATTCTTCCTCTAAAGAGTCATGATAGTGTAATTAGTTTAAAAATAATAGGAAAAGCTCAATTAAGGTTGAAGTTAAATTTTTGTGATAGTTTAAAACAACATAAAAAATTATTGTGGACCTTTTCATCTGTTTCCTCAGTGTCCAACCCAAGCACACACACCTTTAGCGAACATGCAGAAACTACGCCCTATTTCTGGTTGCTCCAATGATACCAAGCACCACTGGCGCATGGTGGACAGGTGCCAAGACTGTTTAGGACATATTAAGTTGTCAGATTTCAAGTTTAATGGGAAATCATTGGGGGAAAAAAAAAAAAAAAGTCCCACAAAAGTAAATGATATGATCTGACTGTTATATGGAAAATACTCTAGAGGGGGCCATGAGAAAAAAAGCAGTTGGCGTATTTATTTTTGTAGTTGTGTAACACATTCATTATCAGTTTCGTGGTGCTCCCACCGATGAAGATTCCAATGATATCAACTGGCTGAAAAAATGAATATCTTTCTAATGTAAAAACTTAATGTCAACCGGAAGCAGTAGGCAAGGCACACTTGTGCACTTTTATGTAGACACACCTGTCATCACTACACACCTGAAACAGCGAAATAGCACACACGCTGACCAGAATCACCACTCTAACGTCCACTGTGGGAGCCAGGCGCCTGCTGTAGTACTGGTAGTAATGGCGGTAGTACTCTTCTGGGTGATCCAGCATGTAGTCGTAATCTTTCCGTGTTTCTTCATCCTGTAAAATAATGAGATGTCCAATTTCATAAGACGTTTCACAAAATGGTCTTACATTATCATCTAAGACAAATCTAGAATTTTAGAATTAATGTAAGGGTAACCCAAGTAAAAGAACTGAAACTGTCAAAATCAAAACAGACACAAATACATTTGTTTTCAGAACTTTAAATATTAGGTAGAAAGCATAGTAAACATTTTCCCAAATTTTTGAATACTATTACCACCCCCATTAAAAAATTTTAATAACCATCAACTGTGCCTTTTCAGTCAGTGCTGTGGTGCTAATAAGGATGTCTCTGTGTTCTTATAACTTAAGAACAAGTTGACACCGACCCTCAAAAACTGTTGATAGAAAGAGTTGATAGAAACTGTTGTATATATTCACAATAATTTTCCAGCTTTGTGCAGAAAATTTTCTGTTGAAAGCAAATATTAAGACAATAAAAAGGAGACGAAGCCAGTGTGTTCTTATAAAGCTAAGTTATTCACCTCTCAAAGAAAGCGTGAGGCACAGAGGCAGGCTAGTGGGTAAAGTGAGTGGCTCTGTGGCCTGGGCGAATTCTGTAGCCTCTCGGAGCCTCCCTCGTCTTGATTTGTAACAGAGAGAAAATCAATGCCTGCAAATTTTATAAGGTTGTTTTCAACATCAAACGGTATCCATGATGTAAAAACATGTTAGGATATGTAGTACTTTGCTATCAAAACACATTACCACAGCCCAGCTCACAAGTGAGGGAACAACATACAGCTCTTTCTCAGTGATGCAAACAAGTCGAAAAAATTACAGCACTGGGAAGTGCTGTTGTGACTATTCACAAATAAAGACATTCCTTAAAGCTTTCTCTAATAGCGGTGAATTATCCCTAACTGGGATAAATGCTAGCCTTTTAATAAGCTACACAGATCAAAGAGTTATTAAAATATATTATGATTTGCTTTTTATTCCACAGGAAACCTCTTTTTCAACTTGTTTTAAAAAAATGTTAAAGACTAAAATCACAACAAATTCTTTACTCTCTATAAAAGAATGCAACAGAATTCATTTTGAAAAAAAAATTTAATCTAGGAGATTTCCTGCTAGGATAAATTATTTAACATTCATAAAGTTGCAGATTCTTAGCTAAAGGCATTGCAAAATTTATACCCAGTGCTTTGCTACTGCAAACAAATGCTCAGAGGTCTGTTGCAGGCCACCTCCTGAGACCTTCAACATGCTGGTTCCTTAATTTGCTAATGACACACTCTTCCCAGTGCCCATGAAATCATTTTGTATTTCTTAAAGAATTCTGGATTTGAGTGAGAGCACTCTCAGTGAGAATTTGTACATGCAAAATATTTTTACCTTTGACTAGAATTTGAAGCTAGCTAAACTAGTATCTGATATATTGACATACAAATATATTTAAAGTCTATTCTATGGCTCTACAGGTGGTGTGCTAACATGAGAACTATCTATTAATTATATAATTCTCTAGAGGGCTGAATTCAGGCTATTATTTTCAAACTAAGTCCTTACATGTTCTCTTCTGTCAAAAAGGATTTTCTTGTTCAGTGCCACTCAGCGCAACTGTAAACCCATCATTCCCTATAGAAACCCTCATTTCATATTGTAGATCTTCCTACCTGAAGAGGCCAACACTTTACAGGTCAGATGGCTCCAAAGACTAAAGCCAAAATCTCTTAGTGTATTTCATTTGGGACACATTGAGGCCTTCTGAGAATGTTTCCATTCTCCCTCTATCCTTTGCTTTTAGGACTAATTTTATAGAAATGCTCTGCTTTTGGCCTGAAGTCCTTGATTTTTAACTCAGCCTCCCAATTTTGGCAGATGCCTTTTGAAATGCATTGCTTTAAATATAATTCTTCTCCTTGCTCCAACTGGGTTACATGGAGCTTTGAAAGGAACTGCCACACTGAGATCAGACTCCTCCAGTCCTCCAGCACTACTCTCCACACAGAGGCCCGTGCCCAGCCTGACTGACTGGACCCTTCCTGGCTGCAGTATCACCAAGATCTTTGAGTGCTGGTGAACTGCTATGTAGATGTCACATGTGCACTGCTTTTCTTCTGTCTTGTTTGTTCTTATCTTAATGAAGGTCAAATATTCCTCGTTAAGCATTTTGCCCAGATCTTTACCCAGGGTCACTATTTTCTCACTGAACTTTATATTTGTGACTCATCAAGTCCTGAATTCCTCTAACAGAAGGGTCAACAAATGCGCCAGCACCAGCAACTCCACAACCTGGCCCTCTGTCTGCCTTCTCTACTGCAACCAGAGCCTTGGGGTCTGTTCAAGGCCTTCTAAAGAGTTCTCAAACTGCCTGATTCCAGCAAATGGTTTCAGGGTCAAGCCTGACATATCCTAGGATGGTTTTCTTTTCCTTGGGGTCACCATAAATGTATGACCTTGTTTTGGTCCTGGTTAGAGACAGGAAGGTCAGTGATCTCTTTGATAGAGCATTTAGTCAACCAGAAACTTCATTTGTGGGTTTATAGCTTGAAGTATCTGTAATACACTTCAGGTGTTCAAGGTCGGCACAATTGGAGAGGTAGGAGTTCTCAAGAGGCTAAGTCAAAATCCTTCAGTGACCTTCAAAGTTTAGAGTCAACCTAGTAAGAAAACTAGAATACCTGGAATATTAGCAAAAAAGAAAAGACAGAAGTCTGGGATCCAATTAGAGAGCTACAAAGTACATTCTTATTTGAATATCACCTATTTATTTTTTTCTTCTACCCATCTTGGAACTAAGGGAGCCCCAATGCTTCCCTGTACCTAGTAAGTTAAAATTTCCTTGGCCCAAACTTACCTAAGTTAGCAACATCTCACCTCCCCTCTTTTGCTCATAGCAAACATTCTGATAGCAGTTTCTAGAATTTGGTATGTCCTTCCAGGACAGTGTTCTCTTTCATACCTGGTTTTTAAACATATCATTTCTTTATCAAACGTCCACCCCTTTCTTCCCCTCTCATGCACTCCTATTAATCCTCTAGGACGCAAAGGTTACTACCTCAGACAGACCACTCTCATTATTGCGCATTACCCATTTATTATAGCACTTATCACATTGTAATCAGTCTTTTCTTTCCCTTGAATGAGAACATCTAGAAGACAGGTAGGGATGACTCAATCTCTGTATATCCAAAGCCTAGCACAGTGCCTGGCATTCAAAAAACGTCATTTCAAAATTGAGGGACATTTTGCAAAGGCTCTCCCTTGCTATAACCACCTCTCCAGCCACATCAGTCTCCATCCCACCAAGAAGGCTGGATGGTTACCATGTCACAAAACCTTTGGCTTGAGTTCACAGCTATAAAAATATGCTAATGTGGCTAAAATGGCTTAAACCTTAAAACAGTTTAATGTCTTACCTTTCAATAAGGTAGTACTCTTTCAGCAATTTTGTGGATCTTAAGGTCCCAGGGTCAGGAGATTCCACTTCTTTCCAAAACAAAAACCTTTACACTTGTTTCTTCCTCCTCTCTGTCCTGAGTCTTGACAAGCAGGGCAATAAGCTCCTTGTTTCTAATCTCTACAGGAAAAAACTGGTGCTTCTGCTGGTGTCCACTCCACTCCCAATCCTCTCGGGCATATGCAGGAGGACCGGAACACAACCACCAATATCTAGATCAAAAGTGAACAAGAGGAAACCCACAGGCAGCGAAAGCACTGACCCTTCCTTTCTCTTAGGAGATCGGTCACCCTCCCCTCCCCAGAGGCAAAATAGATTATGTTCTTGCCCTTAAAATAATGAATTGATCAATCTCAACAAACACAAATTGCAATAATTTCATACTGCAGCCAGTTTCATGTTGAAATTTTTCTATTAAACAAACAGTGGAAACCATTTTAGGATGGTAAAGGCCAGGAAACAAAAATATATGAAAATGCCACAATACTTTGTTCACTCTGAAAAATATTTATTTATCTTATTTTTAACCAAAATGCATATACACAAATATCCTGTTAAAAAATGAAATCTGTTCCCTTAATTTTTTCCAGGCCATTACATCCTACTAAAGAGGAAGAAAGTTACCTACTATCAGTTTCATTTCTTTTCTTGTACTCTGCCCACTATCACTCACAAAACCACCTTCTCTTCTCATCTACATGTGGTCTCAACAACTTCCAAGATTCACAATATCACCTGCGTGCTGATGACACTCACATCTGTTTTTCCTGCCTCTATTTTCAAATAGATCTTGAACATTTCCCAAATATGAGATAAATATCTCAAGTTCAACATGCTCAAAATCCAAAACTGTTCTTCTGTGTTTCAGTTAGAGTATCATCATCTACTTGGTTATCAAAGCTTTAACAAATGTTAGTAACTTGAAATTCAGCAAATAGTTCTATAGCAATAAGCCTTGTATAGACCACAAAGGAGGGTAAAAGAGAAGCCTCTCAGGAGCTCTCTCATCTCAAGATTCCGACAAGCAAGATGACACAATCCCATGTGCTAAGGAGTAAAGGACAGAGTAACTCTACCTGACACTACTGGGAGCTGGACTTAGAGGAGAGATGAAATGAGTGCTGGATTTTGAAAGTAAGTACAATGTGGTAAAATGTGTTCTAAGCAAAGGAAAAGCAAGTGTTAAAGTACAGAAGCATCAAGGACTCCAATGTCTTCAGGGAAGCTTGCGCACTGGGGAAATGTAGAAAGGATGGAGTAGTAAATGTGGCCAGGAATACAGGTTTGAATATAAATGTAGCAGATCTTACATGCCAGCACTAAAAAGTGAGGGTGTTATTGACTGTGCTGTTCAAAATGCTGCAAAGTATGAGGAAAAACAGCACTGCATAGATATTTATCTTTTTGAAAAATAACTGATGGCATTATAAAGAGGAGAATGAAGGGAAAACAGATTTTAGAAGACTAAGGAGTGAAGTAAATAGGCCTCAGTGATGAAAGGGTATAGGAGATGCTGACAGTGATAGTGAAGTTGCTAATCATAGCTACACGCAGACCATAGGATAATGAATGGAGTGACAAGGGCGGCAACAAGTCCGAAGATGCCGGGCAAACTTACAGGAGATTGTGAAGAGATGCCGGGCAAACTTATAAAAGATTGTGAAGTTGGAGGGGAAAGCTACTGGATATCCTTTCAATCCCTGGAGTTTTGAGGCACATCTAGTCCCGCAAGAGAGGTGTATTTCTCTTTGTTTTAGACAAACCTGTTTTAACTTTGTTGAGACAGAAGCAACTAAAAAAAATGGGAGTGATGCCAAAAATTCCTGTTCACAGAAAGGCAAATAATGTCCAGTGGAATGCAACTTATTATTGCCCCATCAATATTGGCCATATTTACAGCATTTTCTTATTTATAAATGTCTGGTACTTCTCTTTTGAACCAGTTTTAGTATCTTACTGGTTTCTTCCTCAGTGAGTTAAATAAAACCTGGGACACAGTTTTGTACTTGTTGAGTCCTCATAGGTCCTCTTTTCACATATATGTTTTAGCACGGATACCAAGATTGCCTTCTGACACGTCTAAGTGTGGTGCCTGTGGTATAGGAGAGAGAAGGCTGAAAATACGAACCTAGCAAACACAGACTTTAGAGTTATCCGCATGAAAGCAGTGGCTGAAGTAAGGAAAAGCTTAGAAAATAAAAAAGAGAACACAAAGGACAGAACTGTAAGGAAGAGCAATGCTTAAGATACAGGCAGAGGGAAAGAGGACTATAAAAACTAACAAGAAGTGACTGGAAACAGGAAAAATGGGAGAGAGTCTATCAAGGAAGTGAAGGGCGAACACCTTAGAGCACCACATACAAGTCAACCACACCAGGGCCGGGAAGGTAGGAAGACAGGAAGAGCAGGCGCCCCACACCGCTGTGGAGCTGCAGAACGTCACGTGTGGCTGATACACAATGGACTGAAAGGAAAGGACATGAGGAAGTAAAGATAGCCAGTGGTCAAAAAAGAAGAAAAATGTGATCAGAGCTTTAAAAGAAGCAAAACTCAGCAAAAGGAAATGAGCGAACCAAGGGATTCTTAAGTTACCAAAGAATGATGAGATTCCAGGGGACAGTGAAAATAAAATGAGTTCAGTCTAGAATACCTCCCTAGCCTTCCCCAACTCATCCTCAATGGTGTCTCCAGAATTTTCTTTTTGAAACAAACAGCAGATTGTATTATTTCTCCATCTGAAAACCTCTGGTAACTATGCAACATAGAAAGTTAAAATTCCTGAACACAACTTAAGGGTCATTCATCATCTGCTCTCAAACTGCGCTGTAGTCTCCTGAAACATTTTCCCTCTGATGCATTTGACAAGCTTCTAACCTAGAAGTAGGTGATCCCCTAAGGGCTCTGATTAGTGCAATAAGGGTCTTTGGGCTTGTAAATATATCTCCAAATGTTACATGGTAAATCTGCACAAGCGAAATTAAAATGTCAAGTGCTCTGCTTCTGGCTAAAATTATACCAACGCAATAATTTTTGTGGTGAGAGAAGCTCTGATTGGGTGTTGATGACATCAATGTGTGAGGAAGTCACAGCACTAGAATTCAACACATCTAGTGTATAATCAACCTTGGCGATAAGTAGGGGATAATAATTAAAATTAAAGAATCAGTAAAAAACAACATTTGTGAGTTTCACTGCAGAAATAGCAAATATGGCAAATTAGCTACCACACCCTACTTCTGAGCCCATGGAGAAATCACTATTCAACATATCTTTCTTGCTAGACCCAGACAAGGCCTCAAAACCTTTACAGTGGTCTAGGGAACAGAGACCAATCAGACTGGCATGTGAAATGAAAGTGATTTGTCATCCCTGGTCTATGAGTTACTTAATTTGGATGTTTATCATCATCACCCCATTATGAGAAATTTTTTATCATTTCCATTATTTTTATGAATAACCGATTTTTATGGAACTGATCAAAATCTGGATTGATGCTAGAAAAGAAAAATAGTAACACTAATAAGTACAATTTTTTCCCCAAAGTGAAGTATCCCTGGGGGAAGTATAGTAAAAGTGGAGAAAATATTCACTACTAAAATATCTCACCAGACTACATCTCATTTCTGGAGCAAGCCTTGCATACTGAGAATTCCCTATTTTTGTTGATCAAGTTTTCCCTCTTCCAGAAATATCCTTTCACCATTTGTTGGCTTTGTTCTAGATTGGGATCAAAGAGTATATTCTTCTCTAATCCCCCACAAAGAAATAACTGTGTTCTCTCAGTGCTGCAATGTAATCTAAAGATATTTTCATTATATAAGTTAAACAAATAATAACCAAACAATAAGTATGTGTCTTCTTGTTATTAAAGGCAGGAACTATGCCTTTTTCATTGTTATGGTCTCCTCCCCCAGCATCTACAGAAGTACAGTAGGAGAAAGGCTTGAGGAAGAGAATCTACTAAGGAAGAAAAATCAACAGTAACCTAACAGGGCAGGGGGTTCAGGATCTCCTTTTTGCCAAATTCTTAAATGCTAAAGCCCCATCACATTAATCAACTGATCAAAAGAAACTCAAGTGTTCTTGTGATAATCCCCTGCCAAAACAAGGCTATAGTAGAAGCCCTTTCTAGATCACCCTTCAACTTATCAGATAACCTTCACGCTCTTAATATTTCCATGACTTATTCTATGTTGTTCTCTTGTGATCCTGCAAAATGCTATCAAACGCTTCTTTGCTCATGCCTATCAATCATGGTTTTTCTAAACGTATTCTTTCCACCTGTTCTCTCATTTGTCTATTTCTATGCCATCCCTCATATTTCATTCAATTCTTATCTATATGTAAAATGAATAACATGCTCACTTAAAAACCCTCAGAACACATTTTCTCTTTCAAAGCAAAAATGCAGTTTTTCTCTTATGCAAGAATGTTTTATTTGTGCCCATCCAATCGATATAGTCTGTCCCACTCTTTAAAACTACCATTAATTTGGAGTCCAATAGCAAAGCAGGCTTCACATAACAAGTCAAAATGCCAGAAATCCACTTTCAATTCCCATTCTATCTGAATCTATCTTTGGGTATGAGTTTTCATTTAACAAACATTCATTTTTATCTGTTGTGCCAGGCACTGTGCTAGTTGACAAGGATATACATACAAAAAACAAGGTTTAGTGGAGAGGGGAGAAGGGCTACTGGGTCTTTACATGCAGAGTGATAAGTGCTATATCCACATAAAAACATGTAGGTGGGACGAGGTCATCCCACCTCTTGAGATCCAATGTTGACAGAGAGTGTGAGTCTGTTTATTTTACTTCCAAAGTCCATGAGTTCCCTGAATCCCGAGTTGTCAAATATACTAAAAACTATTTCACTGTCTTATAATAAGAAGCACCGTGTGAAGTCATAATGGCCTGAAGTTCTGCTGAGATCTGGAATAAGTTACTTGGTAATATGAACTGAGCATGACTGGTGAGAGCATCTGACCTTGCTTTCCATCATTACCATCCTCCTTTCCTGGGTTCCCCCAATCTCTCCTCACACAGAGAGAACCTTTGCTGCTAAAATAGCAATGACCAAGTGTGATAATATCTCCCTGTCTCACAAACTGTATTTAAATGGTTAGTATACTTATTTTTTTTTAATAACCACCATCTAAGCAATAAATCCCTCTCTCAAAGAGTCATTCATTTGGCCAAGAAAACCTAACAGTTATGAATCCTCTATATCTCACATGAAACGGTTCCCATTTTGGAGGTGTATTTATTAACGACATTCAGCAATCCTTGGTTATTAGAAATTTGGGAGGAGCACTACTGTGAGGTTAAATGAGGACACAATATAGCTTCTTAGAGCCTATGTTAAAGTATTGAGACTTAAACAGACCAATGACTACAGAAATTAAAAAGGTCGTCAAAAATAAATTGGGGGGGGTAGACAAAAGGTTCCTGACTCCCACAAATTTACAAGGAAGTTATTTTCAGATTTGAAGAAAAAAACAATTTCTGCTGGATACATTGTCCCAGAGACAGAATCTACCTGTGCTTCTACAAAGCAGATATAAAAACTTTTCCCTCCACATGCCAGTGGTAACTAAACTTAGCTATGAAGGATATATTTTTCCTAATATCCTTCCTCCTTTTCTGACTGGCTCCTAAATATACAGCCCTAACAGGATTTACTGTTTTTATTTTGTTTTGTTTTGCTTTTATGGAGAAAGAGATGGCACATAACAAAAACTGCAAGCAGGAAGAAATAAAGTAATGTTGCACTGCTGCCTCCCAGAGATGGTAAGGGCATTGACACATCTGCATATCTTCCTTCTATTCCAGAGTCAATGGAACTTATCAGCATCTCCCACTATTCTGTCTGACCTGCTCTGAGCAAAGTCCTATCCCTCATAAATCCTCATTCCAGCCTGCAGAAACAATCCAAGCAAAACAGGCATTATAGTCTCAAGGGTATAATTTGGAACTCAGGCCCGCCGAACTGGATAACCCCAGTTCATTAATCTTTGCATTAGAAATGATATCCTCTGGCAACCTCTGCACAATTTTCCATTATGACAAATAAAATCAGACCACCGGCCTCCCCAGTGGCGCAGCGGTTGAGCGCTGCGCTGCGGAGCTGCTGGCAGCAGCGACGAGTTCAATGCCCGGCCGGGGAGAATCCCACACGGCGCAGCAGACCTCTCCTGCCTTGCCCGCTGCTCCCCTCAGCAGTGTATTTCTGATCTGCCTGTTCTGCTCCCTGCTCTGTCTCTGGTGAACCCTCTCACCGCCCCACGCCTCTGGCCTGTACCCCAACTTGTATGTATAAATAAAAAAATAAATAAATAAAATAAAATAAAATCAGACCACCCTGTTAGTTTTTAAATACTTCGGTACACACGAAGTCAAACTCCCTTTTCTTATTCAAAGGAGAGGACATATGCAATGAAGTAAAAAAAAGTTTCTAGAGGTGTTCCATTGCGAATCTATGCCCATTTCTATACAATGGAACTGTTTTCATAGAGTTCATATAGATCTTATTTTCTAGGGCCTAGACTACCCCAGACATACCTTTGCTCTCAGATAATTTCCATTCTTTTGCAGTCACACTGACTGGAGTTGGGGGAGCTACAGAAGCCCTCTCTCCCTCTTCCATCAGTGCAATTCCAATTCTAATTTTCTGTTTAGAGGCATCTGTGGCTATGACATCTCTGTGAGAAATCAACAGTAAAAGTTACTTTTGCCAACCTACCAGATTTTAACTGCCCCCAAATTCCTTGTTCTTGAGTGGACATATTACTTTATCAAGTATTTGACAATTCTGTGCTTAATTTTAGGGGTAGAAAGCCCCAAAGGCAAACCAAACACATCTGCCAGATCAGCCTCTAAATTTGTCTCTTTAAGAAAATGGTAAGAATATTAGAGCCCGGGGTTCTTCCCAGCAAGAATTTCTCTGTGGTCTCTATTTCTGGACGCTTGTTTTGTTAACATGCTCATCACTGTCTTGCTCCAACACAGCAGAAGGCACAGTGGCAGTGTCTCTGCTGCCCTGGTTCTGGAAGCTCTGTTTGTCCTGTGCCCTGTCTGTGTCACTAGAGGTTTGCAGGACCACCAGCAGGCCTTCTGGCTGGTTTTAGGACTACTGTCTTTCCTCACTGCAAAAACACAGATTTGGACTTTCCCAGATGCACAAGTTCTTTCCCATTTTTCTGAAGTCTTTTTAAAATCACCCTTTATCCTAAATGATAGGAAATGAAGCCCTCTGGACTAGCACTCTCCCAGCTCTCGTCTCCCCACCCATTCCTCAGTTAATTGCCAACAAAAATAACAATCCACTATTGCTGTTGAGAATTTAGTTAACTAGGCACACTCATTTTAGGACTCCATAGTATCTAAACTGCTCTGGAAAGCATGAATGAAGAACCTCTAACTCCTTGACTCAGTATTTTCAGCTCTGGAAAGTTAATCTCGAGAAATAATCCATGGTTAAATTATAGCACACCCATTCAAAGTCGCCATTAAAAGCAGAACATATAGCAACATGGAAAACTTTGCCTCAAAAAAGAAAAAAAGACTAGAAAGAAATACCTTACAACTACAACTGCAGTTGCATTAGCATGATGGGGCCCTTGAAGCAGTAATACATCTAGCAAATATGATTTAATTTTTACAATAGTAGAGAAATACAACATAGGGTTAAGTCTCCCAGTCCCCCAGCCCCACAACACCCAATAAAACCTTTGGAAAACGACTACACACATCTTCACAAAATATTTCCTACTAAAAATTCTCAGACTCTTGATCCCAAAGTCATTAAGCATCTAATGGTAAGTCCTACATGGGCGCTTTTCACACTTATTTAATTCTCATAATAACCCGGGGAGGTCTCAAGGCCTTAATTTTGCACATGAAAAAACAGCTACTCCGACATATTAAGTCACTATCCAAGGTCATGCAGGGGTGTCAGGGCCAAGAGTCAAACATCCGGTCTTCTGATTGGTTGTCCATTGTTGTTTTTAGTGTTTTTCAAGATTCTTAAACCCACGCTAAAAGTCTCACTATCATCCCCAGAAACCAAGTCTCTATCATGTCAAATTAGCGTGATCGCACGGTCATTCAATACTCCGAGACCTCTCCTGGGTGCTATCACAGATCCTCCTTATAATCACTCTGCTTTCTGAGTGTGACATGCAGATTATTGAAATGTTTTCACTGAATCATACACGAGGCTCAAAACTGCATAACGATTATCACGAAAAGGAGGGGGCTGGTTGTCCCCCTCTCCAAAGCCAGAGGGGGTTCCCATCTTTGTCAATGGGTCGTGCGGACTCCAGCACAGGGCCACGTGGGAAAGCTCCAATTCTGGTGGCCGCGCCCGGCGCCCAGGTCACAGAGAACCCGGTTCCGCGGCCGGGGGACCGCAGGCGTTTCCCCAACCGACCACGCAGCCCATCCACGCCCCCAGGCCTCACCTTGAGAGTCTCGTAGGCGGTCGCCACCAGCAGGAAGGCCTCCTCGGCACTCTGCAGCGTCCGCCCGGGGTCCCCGTCTCCGGGTTCGGGCCGGTAGCGGTCGGGGTGGTAGCGCCGGGCCAGCTGGCGGTAGGCCCGCGCGATCTCCGCCTTGCCCGCCGTGCGGCTCACGCCCAGCACCTCGTAGCAGTTCCGCGCGCCGCAGTAGAGCCCCTCCATCAGGGCCTCCGTCGGCCGCGCCAGCAGCAAGGCGAGCAGCAGCGGCGGCAGCAGCACCAACCAGCAGCGGCCGGTAGCGCCCGCTCCTCCGCGTGGAGCCAGCCGCGCCGCCATCCCGGCATCCGCCGCGGCTCCGCCACCCCAGCCGCTCTCCCGCACTCTGCAGAGCGCCGCCTCGGCTGCCCCGGCAGCCCCGGCCCCTGGTCCACGTCAGCCGGCAGCGCCCCCACGCAGGCGCACTGGGCGAGGCTGCCGCAGCCACTTTCTTGCCACGGTTGTCAAGGAGGAGGACGCCTCGGCGCAGCGTCGCTCGGGTAGGTTGCTGCACGCCTTCCTGAGCCCAAGGGCGGGAGGGTTTTTTCCTTAGTCGGGCCTAAAGGGTGTTTCTGTGTTTAAGACGCACTTAACTAGTGTGTGCAGAGCGATTTGCACGCCATCTTTTTGACTTCATGACTTCATCTGCTGCATTGGTTGACGGGCTCTCTACTGTCAGGTTAGCCGCATTCAAGATATGAGCACGAGAGTGTAAACCCGGGGCCCCAGCCCCCTGCCGCCTTCCTCTCGCTAAGCACCTGCTGCCTTTCAAAAGGAAGATAAACTTGGAGATTCTAGGCACTTAATGATTCTAGATTCTAGATTCTAGCCGCCTGCTAGGGAACCTTAAAGTTGATGGCCATCTAGCCCAGAGTTCCTCAGCCTGTTGACTGAGAATGTCACTATTGACATTTTAAACAAAATTATACTTCGTCTTGCAGGGACTGTTGTATGCATTGTAAGATATTTAATAACACCCTAACCTTTTCTAAAGGCCAGAAGTATCGATAGCACTGCAGTTTGAACGAGCAAAAATGGCTCCAGCTACTCCCAATCGTGTTCTAAGTGTAGGTTTGGCAGAAAAATACAGGTTGCTCAGTTAAATTTGAATTTCAGATAAACAAGTAATATTTTTAGTATAATAATATCTGGAGTATTGCATAGGACTACAGCAACATGAATAACTTTGCCTAAAAAAAATCCTGTATCCACTCAGTTTTTAATGAGTCTGTTATGAGCTATGTAGTGATGCAGGTACTGGGGACATAGTGGTGACAAGGTAGATGAGATCATCCATCTCACAGAGAATATATTCTGGTGAAGGATGATGACAATAACAGGCAAATAAATTTTAAGCTAAATTTAAAAAATAAACAAGGTAATGATATATAGCATCTATGTCATGCACTGTATATACATGCACGAGTTTGTGTGTCTATATATGTGTATACACATATACATGTACATGTATCTTTTATATAAATAGAATATATAATATAGAACATATAAGAAAGGCACCTAACTTATTAGAGTCAAGGACAATTGTTAGGATAAATTCCAAGTGGAATTAATGTCTAACTTGACTTTGAAAAGCAAATAGAGGATGATGTGAGGAATGGGAGTGAGGGAGGAGTTTAGGAATGAGGAACTTGTGAAGAACTTCAAGGAAGAAGTTGTCATACTGCCTTGAGATAAAGGGGAGTTTCTACATTACAAATTTAGTCGTTACTCTTTTTAATAAAGATTTATTTATTTATGCATCCAAGATGGGGTGTAGGCCACAGGTGTGGGGGTGGGAGGGGAGAGGATCCACCAGAGACTGAGTGGGGAGCAGAACAGGCAGATTGACTGACATACACTGCTGAGGGGAGCAGCGGGCAAGACAGGAGAGGTCTGCTGCGCCATGTGGGAATCTCCCTGGCCGGGGATCGAACTTGTGCTGCAGTGGCTGCAGATAGCTTCTTAGTGCTGAGACTTAACCTGTTGTGCCATCATGAAGGCCCCAAGTCATGTTACTCTTATCCAACTTTACCCACAGATGTTCAAATACCTTACCATGGCTTTGAGGATTCTGTGACAGTCTAGCTTCTCACATGTTCTGTTCTTGCTTATACTGGTCCTGTGACCTGTAATTTCATCCCTCCCTCACTGCCATACCCTCCAGCTCTCTATATTCTTCAGAACTTAGCCTAAGTATCTCTTTACTTGGATTTTTCCCTTCCCGGGCAGTAGTCCCACAGCTGCTTTAGAATTTCATAGTCAGGATCAAACTAGCCCAGAGGAGACTCACTTACAAGAAGGTATAAACTTGGTTTGTGACTATATCCGTTATTAACTCATTTCATCTGAGCTGCAAACTCACCATTGCTTACTCTGGAAAACTGTCCTCTGCAAACTACATTTCTCCATCACCAACTGGCTGAACGTCAAACTCTGCCAATAGAGGGCGTTGGAGGCACACTGCAAGGCTAGACTAGGAGAAGGACCCCTTTTTTTCCCTAAAAATAAACAAATCAGCAGTCAGGTTCCGTATTCAGCTCCATTTCTTTGCCACCACACCAGTGATAGCTCCTGTTCTGGACTGAGTTGTGCCTCTCCAAAAAGGTACATTTAAGTCCTAACCTCCAGTACCTGTGAATGTGACTGTTAAAAAAGGGTCTTTGCAGATGAAATTATTTTAAATGAAGTCACACAAGATTGGGGTGGGCCCTAATCCAATGACTCATGTCTTTATAAGGAGAAAAACCAGAGACACATACACAGCAAAGACATCCATATGAAGACAGGTGTAGAAGCTGGAGTTATGCCACCATAAGCCCGGGGAATGCAGAGGACTGCCAGCAACCACAGAAGCTAGGAGAGAGGCCCAGAGCAGATTTTCCCTCAGAGGGCCTAGGAGCAACCCACCAGCCCTGTCAACACCTTGATTTTAGATATCTCACCTGCAGGGTGGTGAGAGAATAAATCTCTGTTGTGTTAAGTCACCCAGTTTGTGGTAATTTGGTAACAGCCCTAGAAAATTAACACAGTTCCACTCAGTGTCATTGTCCCTGCAGTGGTGGCAGCTGTTAGCTCTCAGCAGAGGCCAGTTTCTTCCCCACAGCACCAGGCTCCTGTGACAGTAACACTCTCAGAACAAAAGAAGTGATAAATATATGTTTGATGGGGTCAGGATCTCCTTTTGGGGTGATAAAATGTTCTGGAGCTAGGTCATGGTGATGTTTGCATAGCATTGTAAGGGTACTTAAGGGCACTAAATTGTACACTTTAAAATGGTTAAGATAGTATTTTTTTATCTTTGTGCACAATAGAAAATAATTTTTATTAGTAAGTGTGAAAAGTGGTCACTACCCCTAAGGCTGAGAAAAAAAGCAAACAAATAAGGAACTTAGAAATTCAGAGGAGGCTCTTGCCCCAAGACTAAGATTATTTTATTATGGGAACATGCACATAACAAAACTTACCATCTAAACCACAAAAGGTCAGGAAAAAAAATATTAAAAAACAAAACCAAACCACCAAAGGCACATGCCAGACAAGGATCAGATGCTAGACTAGCTGTGGGAGGCTGCATCCTAGTCAGAATTACCCTTCCCAGATATATATTCGTGTGTATGTATGTATCTACACACGTGCATGCATTGCTCTTGAACCTTCTTTGATTCTATCAGTGGTCTGCTAGTGTGAGGTAGTTTGTGGAGTTGAAATACCTAAATCTCATTGCCAAACCCATTTTCAAATGTTGTTGGACTTGTAGGAATATAACCTCACTTCTGCTATCTTCATATATACCGACTTTTAAAAACATTAAAATCTATTTCTTCCTTATCTCTTCTTTTACTCATCCATTTGGAGAATAGGGGTGGGGTGGTTCTGGCAATATTAATTCCAGTTTGTTGTTGCTTTTAACATCCACTGACCTTTACTGTGCAGCCCACTCAGCTAATTCTGTGAAGTAACTCATTTTACAATTCCCCCACTCCTTTAGCATTCTTATTTAGGGCAAGCGGAAAATTCACACCGCTCACACAGCCCACTGCTAGTGGACTTATATCCTGGACCTGCTAGGTCATCAGGGAGACAGAAGCCAACTGCTTACCTCTCACCACCAGAGAACTCAAATAAAACCCTGCAGCTCCAGGATCTTGGAGAGGGTGCATCCTGGTTCCTGTCTCACAAACGACTCCAATGTACCCAGCAAAGATCATGCTGGTTCCAAAACTATCCACCAGAGGATGCTACACAGCCTGTTACATATGTCTGGTGGCTATTTTTCTTAGGCTTCCTTCAGAGTTCATGAATGAAGCTCTATTTAAAATCATCTAAGAAGGGAAAATAAATCTGATTTCCTACATAGACAAGAGAGGAAAGCTAAACATAGCTCCAATACCCACTCCTTATCCTTCATAAGGGGCTGGTAGTGATTAAGAGAATTGGGCCAAACATGTAATTTAAACACTTGGCTTTGGCTCTGTTTTTAAATAGAAAAATATTTGCAAAGAAATAGTTTTTTTCTTTCAATGATCTGCGAAGTTAGGTAAACAGTCATTTCAGAAATGTTTTACATGATCACGTTTTAAACAGGAAGCTTAAAGACATGTCAGCCTGCAATTATAATGTTCTACAATTACAATGGCCACTCAGGTCTGCTGGCTCTGGATCACGGGCAAGAGAGATATAAATTTGAGAATCTTTCATCTACAAGTGGTTTTAGCTTTTTCGTTTGCAGTGGAAAGCATTCTAGTTGATACAATCACCTTTAAAAAGACAGGAGAAAATAGACAACTCAAAAGCCTGAGAAGGTTAGAAGAGATGCAATCCAACGACATTAACCTTTGAGAAAATAAACAACTCAAAAGCCTAAGATGGTTAGAAGAGATGTGCTCCAACCACATTAACCTTTGGTAGGAAGAGAGACCTTTTCTTCATAAGAGCAGGGAGAAAAGAGAAGGTGGGTCCAAGTGCAAAGAACTTTGTAACTTTCACCATGAAAAGTTGAGATCTCTGGTTTAGTGGCTTCTATTTTCTCAACGAAGCGTAAGATCAGATCATCTCTTGAGAGTGGAAAACAGAAGGGGAAAGTATAAACCTGTTATCATGCAGAGTGAATAAACAAATTTATGAGGCAGTTGCGAGGGTTGCTGGGCAGATTGCAAGCGTGTATATTGCTTGTGGTACGGTAAAACCAGTCAGTCTGGTTGTGTGATTTTTTTCTGCAATAGTGTTTGGTTGCTTATCAGAAGATGTGAAAAAGCAGTGATTGGTTTAATGTGGGGTTAGGATGATGCCAGGCTGCTCATGGAGGAAGAGAGAAGTGAGGAAGCTGAAGGCATTGCCAGGGAGTAACTATAATGAAGCAACCCAGAATCATACCTGAACTAAAATTCATACTCATTATGATAGTGGTCATCAGTGGCCAGAAAGTCAAACCCCGGGAAACGGTGAGTCCCCGGACGGCGCCAAGCCACCCGGAGAAAGTTACACCCCCGGGTGCATGCTCCAGGGGTTCCCAGAGACCGAGGGGAGCCTGGATTGAGCCACCGCCTCCACACACGGCTGCCATCGCCTGGCTGAGCCCCCAGGCTTGCACGGGGAAGTGAACTCTCAGGCATGCTAGGGGAAGGGACCGTCTCCGCTCACGTGCTCCGCCCCATACTGGGTGAGTCCCTGGATGGCAGCCAAGCCACCCAGAGAAAGTTACACCCCTGGGCATGTGCTTCAGGGGTTCCCAGAAACCGAGGGGAGCCCTGATTTATCAACCACCTCCACACACTGTCACCATCGCTGACTGGAAACCCCAGGCCAGCTGGGGAAGCAAACTCTCGGACTCAAGGAACCGTCAGCATCCATTTGTACCGGGTGAATTCCTGGACAGGAGATTAGCCACCGAGAACAAATTACACCCTCAGGCGACTGTGCAGGGGTCTCAAAGGAGTGAGGGGAACCTGGATTGATCGACCATCCCCACTCTGCTGCCGCCACCTCAGACTGGACCCCTAGGCCTCCCTCAGGAAGCAGACTCCCGAGCATCCTAGGGGAAAGGTACAACATACATCACTCAATCCAGTGGAGAGAACGTGAGCGCCATGCCAAAAGGTTAGCCTTCACAGAGCAAGTTAAGCCCCCGGCCTCCGGCTTCAGGTTTTCAGACCTGATCCTAGCACACTGGAGTAGGCCTCACACCTACATCACCACCTCCATCACCACTGCCAGTACTGGCTCTGAGCTGTAGCACTCGCAGGTGCAATAGGGGAAAATACTATTTTTGCCCACTGAAACTGAAAAAGTGATTCCTGGTTGGATAGGATAGCCTGCAGGGAGCTACTACAGACCGGCCACAGTCCTCAGTGCTAGGGTTCTCTGCACTGAGTAGAGCTCTCTGGCACTGAGAACACCAACCGTCACGATCCCTGGTAAAGCACAGCCTCTACACCACTGTTGGAGCTGGGGACCACACAAACACCTTCTGGACTGCCAGAGGCCAGCTCCAGGCAAAGTTATTATTCGGTTCCGAGGAGGGTGGAGAAGGTATCGGCGTGTTGTGAGGGGAAAAAGAGGGGAGGGAATGAGAGACAGCACTCACCAGAGAGTGGGTAAGCCACTCTGTTTATTGCCCGAACAGCCGGGTTTATATAGTATAAATATTGGCAAACATGCTCAATATTTGATTACAAAAAGAGTACATGTTTTTCTTCTAAGTTGATTAACTTATAGATCAGAACTTTTGAGAAAGTACATTTTGTTTATCATAAGATTGATTGCACAGGAACTTACTGATCACAACATTTCTCAAAAGATGGGTACATGTATTTGAAGATACGTATTTGAAATTTCAGTAAGACACAAGAGATCACCATGGTGATTAATAAGATCATTAGTTCATGATTAATTATAAAGGCAACCTAAGACCTAACTAGCTACAAACCTAAGTGTGATGTGACTATAGTGCATCAGAGAAACATCAAAGGCTCGTGATTAACTTTTACACCAAAGGCACATAGCTAACTTGGAGAGGAATACACATGATTATAGTTCCTGTTATAAATCACCACTGTTTTTTGGCCCAACTACGTAACAGGATCCTAGGTGACCAGAATCAAGTGATTACGTTTTGTAGTTTTAGATTAATAGGAGCAGAGACAGCACACCTGTTTTCCGAGAAGGGGACTTCCTTGAAGCCGCTTCACCCACAATCATGACCTTGTCAAATGATTTGGGGGGAACTAAGCATGGCACTGGACCTTTGGAGTTAAAACAGAGGAAGAGGAGCTCTACAGACATTATACCCACAGCATCACTACCCAGTGGTGGTTGGCCTAGCAGGACCGGAATTGATCAGACCATCAGCCCTTCACATCCAGGAAGGAGTACCCCAAAAAGATGCCTGCCATACCAGTGCCACAATTTCCCAACAATTACAACAAATCAGAAGACAAACAGGGAGAAAGAGAAATACAAATAACCAAGCAAGCCCTCAGGGGAAGGACACACCGCAAAAAGAAAATCAAGCATCAGAACTCAGCAATAATGACATGGAAGAGCTCTGCCTCTCAGAGAATTCAAAATCATGATACTCAAGGAAAAAAATGAAATGAAAAAAATAATAAACGATCTGAAGAATGAAATTGAGACCCTAAAGAAGGAGAATAAGAGTCTAATAGAAGAACTAAAGAACACCGGGAAAAGCAATGAAAGCAGAATCGATCATATGGAAGACCGTGTCAGCAAACTCGAAGATTCAGATAATAAAAGAATCAAAAAGGAAAAGGAAATAGAAGCACGAAGAGAAAAAAATGAAAAAACAATTTGAGAACTATCTGACACCATGAAGAAAGGAAATTTAAGAGTCATAGGAATCCCAAAAGGAGAGGAGAGGGTCCAAGGAGCAGAGAAAATATTTAAGGAGGTGATAGAAGAAAACTTTCCAAGTATGAAAGTAGACATACAAGAAGCAAAAAGAACTCCAAATTACCATGATGTTAGAAGAACTACACCTAGGCATATGATAGTAAAATTCACACGAGTACAGGATAAGGAAAAAATATTGAAGCTGACAAGGGGGAGGAAACAACTAATGTATAAAGGAAAACCAATCAGGATGACATCAGACTTCTCTGAAGAAACGATACAGGCAAAAAGAAAATGGAGGGACATATTCAACAAACTCCAAGACAATAAATGCCAACCAAGAATACTTTACCCCACAAAGATCTCCTTCTTTTATGAAGAAAGCATAAGGACCTTCCCAGACAAAGAGACTTCAGAAATTCGTCATGACTAAACCCCCACTCCAAAAAATACTATAAGAAGTCCCAAAACCAAAACAAACAGAGGAATGAAAAAGAAGATCAGAATAAAACAAGAAATAAAACCACAAAAAGATAAATAGAATGGCAAATATAGATGCCAAGGTATCAATATTAACTCTAAATGTAAATGGACTAAACTCATCAATAAAAAGGCAGAGAGTAACAAGATGGATCAAAAAACAGAACCCAACCTACTGCTGTCTACAAGAAACACATTTAACTACAAAAGATAAACACAGATTGAAAGTAAAAGGCTCGAAAAAAATCCTACAAGCAAACGGACCAAAAAAGAAGGTAGGGACAGCTATACTTATATCAGATAAAATAGACTTCAAACTAAAAATGGTAAAAAGAGACAAAGATGGACACTACATCATGATAAAGGGGACAGTTCAGCAAGATGATATAACCCTAATTAACATATACTCCCAAATGAAGGAGCACCAAAATATATCAGACAATTACTATCATCCCTGAAAACAGACATCAAAGAACATACATATATAGTAGGAGATCTCAACACCCCACTCTGACCAATGGACAGATCAATTAGCAAGGACACTAAAGCTCTAAATAAGGACCTGGAACACATGGGCCTAACAGATATTTATAGGGCACTACATCCCCCCAAATCTGAATACACATTTTTCTCAAGTGCACAAGGATCATACTCCAAGAATGACCACATACTAGGTCAGAAAACAAACCTCAACAGATACACTAAGATCAAAATCATACCTACTCTCGGGCCTCCCCGGTGGCGCAGTGGTTAAGCACTGCGCTGTGGAGCTGTCAGCAATGGCAACGCAAGTTTGACGCCCGGCTGGGGAGAGTCCCACATGACACGGCAGACCTCTCCTGCCTCGCCCACTGCTCCCCTCAGCAGTGTATTTCTGATCTGCCTGTTCTGCTGCCCGCTCTGTCTCTGGTGAACCCTCTCGCCGCCCCACGCCTCTGGCCTGTACCCCAGCTTGTATGTATAAATAAAAATAAATCTTTAAAAAAAATCATACCTACTCTCTTCTCAGATCATAAAGCAATCAAATTAGAAATAAACCATGAAAAGAAAAAAAGGAATTCTCTTACTTCATGGAGATTGAAACCCACACTCCTGGAAGATCACTGGGCTAATGAGGAGATCAAAGAAGAAATTAAAAAAATATCTAGAAACGAATGACAAAGAAGAAACAACATTCCACAATGTCTGGGATGCAGCAAAAGCAGTAATAAGGGGGAAATATATAGCAATACAGGCTTACATCAAGAAACAAGAAACAACTCAAAGAAACAATCTAATCTCCCATCTCAAAGAACTAAAAAATAAACAACAAAAAAACCCAAAAGCCAACATAAGAAAGGAAATCATAAAAACCAAAGCCGAAATAAATGAAATGGAAATCAAAAAAACAATCCAGAAGATCAGTGAAACCAAAAGCTGGTTCTTTGAAAAAATAAACAAAATAGACAAACCTCTAGCAAGGCTTACAAAGAAAAGACGGGAGAGAACACACATAAATAGAATCATAAAAGAAAGAGGAGAAATTACAACAGACACAGCAGAAATCAAAAGAATAATCAGAAATTACTATGAACAGCTATACAGAAACATTTTCAACAACTTAGAGGAAATGGACAAATTCCTAAAACTATAAAACCACCCAAAACTAGATAAAGAAGATATAGAGCATCTAAACAGGCCAATCACAAGAAGTGAAATTGAAACAGTAATCAAAACCCTCCCCAAAAACAAAAGCCCAGGACCAGATGGTTTCATAAACAAATTCTACCAAACATTCAAAAATGAACTAATCCATATCTTACACAAGCTCTTTCAAAAAACTGAGAAGGAAAGAATACTACCAAACATGTTCTATGAGGCCAATATTACACTAATACCAAAACCAAACAAAGACAACACAGGAAAGCTACAGACCAATCTGTCTAATGAACACTGATGCAAAAATATTCAACAAAATATTAGCCAACAAGATCCAACAATGCATCCAAAAGATAATACACCACGACCAAGTGGGATTTATTCCAGGGACACAAGGATGGTTCAACATCCAAAAATCAATCAGTGTAATCCAACACATCAACAAAAAGAAAAATAAACACCATATGATCATATCAATAGATGCTGAGAAAGCATTTTACAGAGTGCAACATCCATTCATGATAAAGGCCCTCGAAATCCTTGGGATAGAAGGAACATACCTAAATATAATAAAAGCCATATACAACAAACCCACCACCAATATTATCCTCAATGGTGAGAAGCTGAAAGCCTTTCCCCTAAGATCAGGAACAAGGCAAGGATGTCCACTCTCACCATTGCTCTTCAAAATAATACTGGAAGTCCTAGCCAGAGCAATAAGACAAGAGAAAGACATACAAGGAATCCAAACTGGGAAAGAAGAAATTAAATTATCACATTTTGCAGATGATACGATAATATACAAAGAGAATCTGAAAAACTCCATAGAAAAACTACTCAAAATTATAGACCAGTTCGGTAAAGTAGCAGGATACAAAATCAATGCACAAAAATCTGTAGCCTTCCTATATACAAACACTCAGTCAGAAGGAGAAGAAATCAAGAGAATTACCCCCTTCAAAATTGAAACAAAAAAAATAAAATACATGCAACTAAGCCTAACAAAAGAGGTAAAGGACTTATACAAAGAAAACTATAAGACCCTATTAAGAGAAATAGAGGAGGACACAAAAAAATGGAAAGACATCCCATGTTCATGGATTGGAAGAATTAACATTATCAAAATGGCTATCCTACCAAAAGCAATTTACAGATTCAACGCTATTCCGATAAAAATCTCAATGACATTCTTCAAAGAAATAGAACAAATATTGATGAAATTCATATGGAACCACAAAAAACCTCGAATAGCCAAAGCTCTCTTGACTAAAAAGAAAGAAAATGGAGGGATTATACTCCCAGATTTCAAACTATACTACAAAGCCATAATAGTTAAAACAGCATGGTACTGCAATCAAAACAGAAGCTCAGACCAATGGAATCGAATAGAAAGCCCAGAAATAAATCCACATACCTATGGACAACTAATCTTTGAGAAAGGAGCGAAGAATATGCAGTGGGACAAGGTTAGCTTGTTCAATAAATGGTGCTGGGAAAACTGGACTGCTACATGCAAAAAAATGAAGCTAGACTACTACCTCACATCATAAAACCGACTACCAAAAACCAACTCAAAATGGATAAAAGACATGAACGTAAGACCTGAAACCATAAAATTTATAGAAGAAAATATAGGCAAAACTCTACGTGACATACATCTTAGCAAAATCTTTAAAGACACATCCCAAAAAGCAAAGGAAGTCAAGGAAAAGATAAACAGGACTACATCAAACTAAAAAGTTTCTGTACAGCAAAAGACACAATAATCAAAACAGACACCCTACTAACTGGGAGAAAATCTTTGCACACAACACAACTGATAAAGGACTGATAACTAAAATCTACAAGGAGCTCACACCACTCAACAAAAACAAAGTCAACAATCCAGTCAAAAAAATGGGCAGAAGAGCTAAAAAGACACTTCTCCAAGGAAGAGAAGCAAATGGCCAACAGCCATATGAAAAAATGTTCAACATGACTTATAATCAGGGAAATGCAAATCAAAACCACAATGAGATACCACCTCACACCAGTGAGAATGGCACACATTAAAAAAACAGGTAACAACAAATGCTGGTGAGGCTGTGGAGAAAAAGGAACTCTTCTACACTGCTGGTGGGAATGCAAACTGGCCCAACCACTGTGGAAAGCCATATGGCGTTTCCTCTAATTAATAAACGTGGAGCTACCATACAACCCAGCAATACCGCTTTTGGGAATCTACCCAAAGGACACAAAAACACTAATCCAAAAGGATACATGCACCTGTAAGTTTATTGCAGCACTATTTATAGTAGCAAAGATATGGAAACAACCCAGATGCCCAAAAATAGATGACTGGATCAAGAAGATGTGGTACATATACACAATGGAATACTATTCAGCATTCAAAAAAGATAAACACATGCAATTCGCAGCAACATGGATGGAACTAGAAGGGATCGTGCTCAGCGAAATAAGCCAAAAGGAAAAAGAAAATTATCCAATGGTCTCACTTATAACAGGAATATAGGGGAACCAAATACAAGAGCGTCAACCAGCGAGAGAGAGGGAGGATTGGGGCTCAGAACGGGGGAGAGGGGAGCACAGGGGACTGTGGTGACGGTTCACGGGTGAATTGGTGGTGGGAAACCTACGGGGAATATGCAGTAATGTAAAAGACAAATAAAAATAACAACAACAAAAAAAAAACCCAAAACCCGGGAAAGAAGAGGAGAGAAATAATAGCTCCACGAGGTTACTAAGGTTGAGCTTTATGCTTGGCCAACACTGCCAGCTCCTCACTCCTCGCTCCTCTCCTGACAAGAGCAAACACCAGCGTTGTCGTGGGCCTCAGCCCAAACAGGCCCCCCCACCAGAAGTGTCCCAGGCACTTTTTTCTGCAGTGGGGACCCAACCAAGAGACGTTTCTCAAGCCTCCCAGAGAGATCAGGGAATATCCACCACTTTCTTGCTGACTCGCCTTTTTTTTGCCCCCAAACTTCTAGCTGGGCATGTAGTACGCTAGCAGGGAAATGTGCGCTTGTAACTAAACCCCACTTCCACACAAGCAAAATTTGGGAGGGTTCACATGGGGTTTGTGGGACACAGGCAAAATGAGATTGTTCCGTGGCCATGCAGAGGAAAGGAGACGCCAGGACGGAATTGTGAGGCGTGGACAGTTAAGTGCTGGGAGATGATAACGTGGCACAAGATAATGAATTCGCAAGCAGAGCCCCCAGAACAGGTTTCAGAATGCCAGGCAGACATTGGAGCTGGGAGACCTTGCGGTGTGAATAGGAGAGTACTAGGGGCCACAGGGCCATTTGGAAAGCCCACATATGCATACACATAGAGCCTCACACCCAGAGAACCGTTAACAAAGCAGGACTAGTGTCTCTTCAGGCTTCCCGCGTAGTAAGTTTTAACACGATACTTCTCAAACTCTAAAATGTGTTTCTGAATCACCCAGGGATCTTATTTTCAATGGAGTTTCTGAGTCAGTAGGTCTGAGGTAGGACCTGAGATTCTGCATTTCTAAGACGCTCACAGCCAGTGCTGATGCTGCAGCTCAGGGGCCACACTTTGAGAAGCCAGGCTCTAATACACTGGGCGAGCCATTCCTCCCACCATTCCTCTACGTTCTGGGACCTGCTGTGGTAGTGCCAGGAGCTTAGCTTCTCCTGAGTAACTTTCCCTACTTATGTATCACGTACCTTCATAGAGCCTGGCACGACAAGGAATGGTAAAACACAGAGTAGCTACAAGAGGGGCCAAAGGGCCTGTTGGACTGACAGCTTCCATCACTTTGAACGAACCCAAGTAACTGTCCTCCAGCTCCAGGTGTGGACGTGTGTGAGTCATGGTGGGACAGCAGACCAGGCGTCACCTCTTGAATTTTCTTTTTGGAGCTAGAACCACTCATCATACTTCTAACAGTGTTTGCCTCTCCTGAAGGCCTCCTCTAGGCCCTGGGTGGCCTATACTTTGCTTAGGAACAAGTCAGCCACCAGTATGTCAGGGGCAGGGAATGGATTGAGGAAGTAATAGAGACAAATCTAGAGTTGCTGTGAAATGGGCTGTTCTGAAGGGAGAGGCTGGGAATCATGCACCACGTGCTGGGGTGGTGAGGGGGAGGCGCCGGTGGGATATTGGGGGAAGTGCAGAAATGCAAATTCTGTACCTTGGCTCTGCTACCTGGCCGCTGATGAGTGGTTTTTGGACAATGACCAGGTGGATTTTGATTCCAAGGATCATAACCAGGAGGTAAGGGAGGGAGCAGAGTTTTATGGAGAGGAGGCTCATGGTACCATAGTTGTCCAAAGGGTAATTTTGAATTGAATCCTTTTAAATACTCATTTAAAGATGAGAGTGAGAAACAAATTATATTTTAACTACTTATGCTTGCCAAACCATGCTTTTTCAAATATGACTGCATGATTTTGTACTTTACAGTTGTCCAAAACTGTGAAGTAAAAGACAGATTGGTACCTTCCTTTGCGAACTAACAAGTTGGTCAGCCACAGCAGACACGGGGCCTGGATTAGAGACCACAGACACTATCACTTTTAGGGCCCAGCAAGCAACATGAGGCTCATGGCCATGTAGGCTCCCCCATAACCCCCCAAGCCCACAGAGGGGCCCAGGTGAATGCTGTGCGCACAGTGGCTTGTCATCAGAACTGAGGACTAAGTTTAGGGGAACTGAATATTTATAATAGACATTTGTACTGAAGAAACAAACAAATCTGCCCTCTGCGCCAGGGGACATCCTGTATTTTCCCAACCTGTTTGCTCTATAAACATCCTGGAGAAGATGGGCCATAATCATCTACGTAATAGTAATAATCTATAATCTGCATCTTCTAATTATTTGAATGGAGGTTGAACACTTGGATTCACTAATGTCCTGTTGTTCTCAACTCCACTCTTGAAGCGTTTTATCCATTACTATGTATTTTCTTTGGGTGAATTTTCTTTTTTATAAATGTGCATTATTTCATTTATTTTTTTAAGGTTTATTTGTTTATGCATACAAGAACTGGGGTGTAGGCCAGAGGTGTGGGGTGGTTAGAAGATTCACCAGAGATAGAACGGGGAGCAAAATAGGCAGATCTACTGAAGTACACTGCTGAGGGGAGCAATGAGTGAGGCAGGAGAGGTCTGCTGTACCATGTGGGTCAGCTCCCTGGCAGGGGATCAAACTCAAGCCATAGTGGCTGGCAATAGCCTGATAGTGCTGAGATGTAACCCTTGTGCCACCAGGGAGGCCCCTATTTCATTTATATATTTAAACAATTAGGGGGAAGGGATTTTCTGATCCTTGCCATTCAGAACTTGATGACATTTTGGCAGAAATCTTGACTGTCTGTCAGACAGGCTATCAGTTATTCTTACCTCTGACAGCCATTGTTTTGAATACTTTTAATAGAGATAATCTTTTTTTCTCTGATTTAAAGAAGTACCACCTATCCTGAAAAGTATTTGAAGCATGTCAATTAAATATAAATAACTGATGTTTTTTTCTTGGAGTACGGGAACCAATGATCCATAATCATTTTTTTTAAAGGGTTATATCTTTTTTTTTTTTATACATACAAGCTGTGGTACAGGCCAGAGGCGTGGGGCGGCGAGAGGGCTCGCCAGAGACAGAGTGGGGAGCAGAACAGGCAGATCAGAAATACACTGCTGAGGGGAGCAGCGGGCGAGGCAGGAGAGGTCTGCCGCGCCATGTGGGAATCTCCCTGGCTGGGTGTTGAACTCTTGTCGCCGCTACCGACAGCTCCACAGCGCAGCGCTTAACCACTGCGCCACCAGGGAGGCCCCATAATCATTTTTTAATTCAATTTATTTATATGTACTTTACATCATTGTTCATTTTTGTACAACATTTGCTTTCTCCTCTCAGGTGTAGTCCTGTAAAAATTCCACCACCAAGTCACCTGTGCATCATCACCATAGTCCCTTGTGCGCTTCCCTCCCCTGTTTTGGTCCCTCTCTCTCCCCGTTCCCTGCAGAATGTCTCTGATTTATTGTTACCTGTTAATTTTGGATTTTTATTTATTTTTCCTGATCCCTTATTTGGTTCCCCTGCATTCCTCCTGTAAGTGAAACCATCGATATATTTCTTTTTTCTTCTGACTTATTTCACTGAGCATAATCCCTTCCAGCTCCATCCAAGTTGCTACAAATGGCATGAGTTTATCTTTTTTGATTGCTGAATAGTATTCCTTTGTGTATATATTCCACGTCTTGATCCAGTCATCTATTTTTGGGTATTTGAGTCATTTCCGTATCTTACCTATTGTAAATGGTGCTGCAATAAACATAGGGATGCACGTATCCTTTTGAATTAATGTTTTTGTGTTTTTGGGTAGATTACTAGGAGTGGAATTGCTGGGTCATATGGTAGCTCCATTTTTAGTAGTTTGAGGAATAATTAATCATTTTTAAGAAAGTGAGGTATATATAGGAAGCAGAGAAAATGCAACCAGATATCTCTTGGGTTGATTACTTAAATATTCAGGTTTCTTGACTTTAACCTACAGCAGGAAATCTTATCAGGCTATACTGTTTTAATTTTTATTTTACATTTTCTGATCTACCCACCTCCTACTAAATGAAAAAAAAGACCAATAGATGAATACTTTGCAGAACAAATTTTGCTGAAGCCAACTAAAAGATTTATTGCTCAGGAGGATAACATTTTCAATTAAAATTTTAGAAAAGCTGCTTAAAAGCCATATAGTTGGAAGATCCTATAATCAATCCCCTGTACAAATTCAATTTTTAACATGTAATTATCATTTTTATAGTTTTAAATTTTGATGTCATTTGAAATACAAAGAACTGCACTTTACACTTTAACTTAGATTCACCAGTTATTAATACATTCCCCTTTGTTGACCATTTGTGTTCTCATTCTTTTTGTGTGTGTATGAGTGAGCACATTTCCCCCCCCCAACCCCCACACCCTCAGAATCGCTTGAGAGTACATTACATTTACTATGCCCTCACATCCCTTAATAGTTTAGTATTTCCCAAGGACATTTTTTCTGATAACCACAGGATATTTAACATATATAACATGCTGTTCTCTGATGAAGAAGTTTCTGTAAAGGGTCAGGTAGTAAATATTTTAGGCAAAGACATCCCAAGATATTCAGAAATAACCTTACTAATAGTTTACAGAGATCCCACATGTGTGACCTTTTTTTGTTTTCTGTTTGTTTTAAGATTTGTTTTATTTAT
>PVIJ01015070.1:6046-38054 GCA_004024925.1 Scalopus aquaticus
TGTGTGTGTGTGTGTGTGTGTGTGTGTGTGTGTGTGTGAGCGAGAGAGAGAGAGAGAGAGAGAGAGAGAGAGAGAGAGAGAGAGAGAGACCATTTCTTCCAGTGCACTTAATGTGCCCCTGAGGAGGAGATCATCCAAGGCCACCTCAGGACACCACCAATGCAGCTACCAGTATTGCCACGTAGCTAATACTTAGTAATTTGCTAATTTCCAGCTTTGGCTTCCATGATGATTTAAAAGAAAAAAATAGCAGTGAGCCCCCTAGTGGACAATTTCTCCCTGATCCCTTTCAGAACAGAGAAAAGACTAGGAAAGTCACAATTAAAATAAAAAAAAAGTGAAGTATGCCTTTTCATATCTCTCCTAATTAAGCTGCAAGTTAATAAATTGAGTAATGGACAGACGGCAACTCTCAAGAAGTAAGGATCACCTTCCAGTAGTGTGCCAGGGATGCTAGTCACATCTACACCTCTGCTCTTGGAAAATTGTTTAATTCATATTCTCTGATACCACCTTTGCCAAGCCACCTTACCTCTCTGTATCTCAGCTTTAACATTTTATGACTGTGAGCCCGTGACATAAGTAACATTACCCCCAGATGAGGGCATTACACCAAGTGAAATAAGTCAGGACAAATATTGTTTGATTTCATTTATGTGGAGTCCAAAAGACCATTCTCATGGTCTCTTAACCTTTTATCACCAAAAATGGCAGAATCACTAACATCTCAGCTTTAAGGAACCTGTACTCTGATGCCCATCCCATTCTCCCAGCTCAGCCACTGTGACCCAACAGGCCTCTAATCCATGGCCCTATCACATTTTCATTGTCATGGCTCAACATTACAAGTCATCAGGGAAATACAACACAAAACTGCGAGATATCACTTTATACCTGTAGGAATGGTTTATCAAAAAAGAAAGTGTTTGTGAAGATGTGTGGAGAAGGCAACCCTCTTAAACTGTTGGTAGGAATGTAAATTGCTGTGGCCATGAGGAGAAAAGTATGAAGATTCCTCCAAAATTAAAGATAGAACTGACTCGGCCTGCGAGTCCATATCAACGCTGCACCTGAGGAGGAAGCAGGGAGCAAGGGACAGGGGTACGCGAGAGAGTGGAGACAAGTCAAGAAGTCTGATCAAGTCTCGTTTATTGTTCCCAGGGGAAGAGCATAAATAGGGTGAAACTCACGGGGAGGTAACATTAGATAATGCAGGGTGGTCCAAGGTCGGGGATCCAATGAGAGCACAACATGGGAAATAATGGGATGGTCCCGCTGACCTCAGTTTGGGAAGAATGTAGATGGAGAGGGTAAACAAAGATCCAAGGCCATCCTTATCGGACCCTAACCTTATGTGGGCAACTCAGGCAATTAGGGCCGTAACTCACCGCTAGGGGCCATCCTGTCCGATGGCTCCCGACATAGAACTACCATTATATTTAGCAATTCCACTTCCGGGCATTTATCTGAAGAAAAGAAAAACACTGACTTGAGAAGGCATATGTACTCCCATGTTCATTGCAGCATTATTTACTTTAGCAGAAACATCAAGATGTATGGAAACAAGTGAAGTGTCTATAGGGATAGATAAAGACGATATGTTGGTATACATATAATGGAATGTTCAGTCATAGAAAAGAATGAAATCCTGCATTTGCAACATTATGGATAGACCATGAGGGCATTACACCCAGTGAAATAAGTTGGACAGGACAAATACTGTATGATTTCATTTATGTGGAGTCCAAAAGACAAAAACAAAATCCAAGCTCATCGATAGAAAAAATAGAAGTGCATTTGTGTCTCTGTGTGAGAAATTCTTTTGTTTTTCTTTTTTTTTTTTAATTGGGGTAACATTGATGTATAACACTGTCCATGACTCAGAGTTTTAGTACACACCTCTACAGATGTATGTTACCACACCACATCCACCACCAAGGCACCCCCAGTCCTCTACACAGTTTACTGCCCCCCCTCAACCCTGTTCTTATCCTTTCCCTCCTCTGGAAGCCAGAGGGTGGGGATGGGGTGGGTGAAATGGATGAAAGATATCAAAAAGTATGAAATGAGTAAGTCATAAGGGTATAATGTATAGCATGTGTCTATAGTTAATAATACTGAATTGCATATTCGAAAGTTGCCAAGAGAGTGGCTCTTAAAAGTTCTCTTCCCAAGAAAAAAAATCTTTGTAACTATGTATGTTGACTGGTAGTAACTAGGTTTTTTGTTTTGATCATTTCACAATATATGCAAATATTATATCATTGTTGTATTCCTTGAAATTAACACTGCTGAAATGTTTTATGCCAATTATGCTTCAATAATAAAAGACATACATTCTGATAAAGAACAGTTATTCAAAATTTACAAAAAACCATTAAAAACTCAATAATAAGAAAATCAACAACCTAAAGGCCTTAAGCACTTAAAATCAAAGTAGACATACAGATGAAAAATGATCATAACAAAAAGATGCTTTATATTATATGTCACTAGGGAAATACAAAATAAACAAAAAAGAATTAACATAGGGTGGTAGGATAGTGCAGGACTTGATAAGTCTTTGGTATTTAATTTTAATATTTTTTCATATCTTCAAGTTATCCTTTGGATTTCCCTACAGCTATAGTTCCATTTACAACCATTGACCCATCAGGTGCTTTTCTTTTTTTTTGTACTTACCTTTTGTTCTACTTGAAGCTAGAACAACAGAGGACAGAGCTGCACTAATCATTAGGAAGACACAGATGAACAGAAATGGCTATCTGTGGTTGATGTGCTGCCTGGAAATTCATTCATCCACATGAATGGGTTTGTAAAACATTGGAAAGAAAACTGCTCAGGCTCTTTACATTAACATTAGGATTGTTGAAGGTGATCCAAAGCCAATTTGTTGTTTTCCTTACTTTCTAAGACATAGATTTCAACTGGTAAAGGAAGTGTGTTTTGGAATTGCTAAAAGGGCTCTGTGCTTTTGTCAGTGATACTTAGATGCCTTACTACATCAACCAAAATCTAGGTTAAAGTAATAATGCAACAGCTTCCCTTTCAGTTGGTGCCAATGTAGTTTCTTTCTTTCTTTTATTTTTTTTTCATTTTTGTATAGAAGAACTGTGGTGTAGGCCAGAGGTGTGGGGGAGGGGTGGGGTGAGAGGATTCACTAGAGACAGAGTGGGGAGCAAAGTAGGTGGATTTGCTGAAAGACACTGCTAATGGGAGCAGCGGGCGAGGCAGGAGAGATCTGCTGCGCCATGTGGGAATCTCCCTGGCCATGATAGAAGTCAGGCCGTAGCAGTGAGTGTGCTAAGACTTTACTCTTAGGCCACAGGAAGGTCCCCAATGTAGCTTCTTGCAGAAAACCTTAACCAGTTGAAGGACGAAGTTGGAAAGTCCTTTTTTTTTTTTTTGATGACAGTGCATGGTTTTTAAATTTGAGGGCAACAAGGCGTGACTATGTTCCCGTTTCCAGAATTAGCAAGAGTAGCAGGAGAAGATTAATAGGTAGGTTCATTATGCCTAAGAAGTTGACTGAGGGTTTTTTTTTTTTTCTTTCAGAAAATAATTGCTTTTCTGGAGTGCAAAAAGCTTTTGCTCATTCAGTGTCAAGATCTGTTACACTGATTGGGGATGAAGTCACTCTCCTCACTCCTTGTAGGGCAGAAAGTCAATAAATGTGATTGGCGGTTTTAAGCAACATTGAAAAGTCTCCAGCAAATTTCTCACTTGGGACTCACTAAAAATCAGCAGATCCCAGGAATTAAAGTCAAATTGTCCTCTTTCAACATCAGGCCATAAACATAATAGAATGATTTTTCCCATGAAATATTTGAGTCTCAACTGATTTATTTGGTGGCATCGCACTCAGCTTTCTTTCCTTTTTAGATGCTATTGATTCATAAAATATCATTAGAGGAGCATTATCTCTTATATTGTGTAACAAAATACCTTATTTTAGATAGCACAGGGAGATAACAGAGTGAAATGCTCTGATCATAGACTCTTGAGTCAGAGATCTAGACTGGAATCTTGATTTAGCTGTGTGTGTTGCTTCGGATGAGTAACTTACCTACTCTTAACTCACTTTCTTTATAAAGTGGAGTTGGATAACAGTACTTCCCACAGAGTGTTTTTGTGGTCATTAAATTCATGTTAAATGCATGGTAGATTGTGGGGATTCTTATTTTTGTTATTGCAGTTACAGGGGAATAGATGAGGTTCTCCAAGTTCTCCTTGGAGAATAAAACGGAATCTATGTTTTATGGTGTCTTAGAAGGAAGATAGGTCTTATATCTAGCTATTTTTTTTTTCTTATCATCTGCAGTGATGAGAACAAAGCTCATGGCTCCCTCTACAACATGACCTCACGTAATCCTCACACTTGGGTTTTTGTCAGCACTGGTACGGCATTAGTATCCCACTACCCTAGAAGGTCTGTGGAGAGGTTCTCGTCGCCACTGCAGAGAGCAAAGGGTTCGCACCACTGGGGACATAGAACTCAGGCCATCATTTGGTGAGTGGGAATCACCCTCTTACAAGTGGGGCCAGATTAAGAAGAGACAGGATGAGGTAGGGAGGGACACGAGCAAGACTTCCTTGTCCTTCTCCCACTTTTAGTATCAGAGGTTGCAAGACTAGGTAGGTCCCTTTGGTAGAAGTGTAGACGGAAGAAGAAATGGGGCTGGGACTTGTAGCTGTGAGTAATTTGGGTTGGGGGTGGGGAGGGAATGCTGCTGTTCCAGATAAGAGGGGCCCTGGGCTGGTCTGGAGCTGAGGTTGCAGACCCAGGGATAAGGCTGGGGGCTCTCCTTTGAGTTGTCCAAATCATTTCACAGGTTAGAAAGGGAGCCAAGGATTAAGGTTCACTGCCCTGTCCAAAGTGGACGGGCTACATTTATCCCCTCAGGTCTCTAAGTGTGGATTTTCAGATGGAGGAAAGAGCTGGGTAGCTTAAAATCTTGTCAGGAGTATTTTCTTAGTGAGAAACTACAACACAGTTAACCTTTTATAGAAAATACAATTGTCACTCCTTTTTTAGAAAAACAAAACAAAACAAAACCAAAACCAAAACCTGGGCTCCTCATCTACAGTATCTTTTCATCCAGATCCTAATTTTTATTGAGCCTTGAAATTCATTGTTACATGAAAACCAAGGCCACTGCTGACAGTAATTGTGCACTTTAGTTAATTATGCATGAATGGCAGAAAAACACCAAATCTCTGTGACTGCATTGAAGTTTCCTGGCTGTGCTTCTTCAAGGGAAAGGGAGGTTGGTGGTAGGTGGGCTGTGGCCAGTGAATGAGGAAAACGAGCCTGGCTTGGTTGATTTTTCTCTTTGAAAAAGACCCTGTGCCCAAATTTCCTACCTATTGTTTTGCTTGAATGAATATGAAATATGCTGAGAAAATAAGTCCTCAGAACTCAGTGACTCCCTTTTGGCAATTCCACTTCAGGGGCTCTCACTGAGAGAGGGAGTGGTATTTGTCCCCAACTTGTAAAACTTTGACTTTTGTCTAGTGTACTTTCCATCCTCTGCCTTTAAAAATTCCACTGATCACTCTGTTTTTCTTCTGGCTCTCAAGAAAGCCAGTGTTGTATTCCTTGCTGAGCATTTGAAAACAGGATCCTTTGCTGTGGTTTGTACTCCTCCTCCTAGGATATGAGCTCTCTGTGGACATGCATCATTTCTCTGTGTGTGTCTGTCTCTGTCTCGCTCACATTGGCTCTATGGCAAGAGCCTTTGCATCTGTTTTTTTTTTTTTCCGCCCTTACAGATTTCAGCATTGACTTGTATTTCAAGCTGGTTGTCTTTGGCTTCTGCTATTGAGAATATGGCTTCAGGGAGATTCAGAACAATGACTTTCAGCTCACTGTTGACATGATGGGTGATTTGAATGGCAGCAGCTAGTGCTGGCAGCCTGTGGGATGAACTTCATGTGCCTTAGTAGCTGCCACTGCAGTGCTGAGAATAGAGATAGGACTGAAGGGACCCACACTTGGGACCCTTACAGAATTCTAAATGATTATGCGAAAGACAGAAACCAGTCAAGTTGCATGGGGAAAAGGTAATAAAGACAGAAAATGTTATTAGGATAGGGAACAAGATGAAAGGAGAAAAAGCGAAAAGAATCAAGCGAGAAAGCATAATACAATGAACTCCCAGGCAGGGAGAGGACTAAAGAAGTCAACTGGGAAAGACAAAGGATAAGTTGATAGAGATGTTTTGAATATTGAAAATTCTCATTGTGGTAGAAGGTAGTCATTTATTTTTTGTCAAATGTATTATGTAATTGTGTGTCCATGTTTTGACACTTACAGTTTCCTTTTATCCATTTTTAAGATTGTTTTGGAAAATATGAAAAAATCCTTGTAGCAAGTGGCAGGACCCCAATTAAAATGGATAAATACAGAAGAGAATTTGACGCATGTAAGAGGGAGTCCAGGTCAGGCTGATTAGGCATGACTAGGCATGACTGGACCCAGGGATTCAAATGAGGCTCCCATAGTCTTCGCTCCCTCCCTCCCTCCCTTTCTTCCTCTCCCCTTTTCTCCTTCCCTGCCTCTTTTATCTGTCTGTCCCTTTCCCTTAGCTCCCATTCTCCAACCATTAATCCTCTCCTCTTTCTCCTTTCTTCTTTCCCTTGACCTTCTAGCTCTCTGACATCCCACTTCTGCCCCCCACATACCTCCTTGAACTTCTCTCTCTCTGTCTGCCAATCTCTCCTGTGTCCCTGCCAATTTCCCTTTCTGGTCCCCCTCTCTGCCCCTCCTTGGTCCCCCATCTCTGGTTCCCCTTTCATCCCCCTCTCTCTCCCTCTTCCACTCACTCCCTCTCCTTCTGACCCAACTTTCCACTCTCTGCCCTTCAAAACTCACACCCCTTTCTCTTTTGCTACCTTCTGTTACCTTCTGCTCCCCGGGTCACCATTCAGCTCTCTGCCTTCATTTTCTTTCTGGATCTGTTTCTTTTATTATTTTTTTAAAGATTTATTATGCATGTAAGAACTGGGATATAGGCCAGAGGTGTGCGTGGGATGAGAGGATTCACCAGAGAGACACAGTGGGGAGCAGAACAGGTGGATCTACTGAAGTACAGTGCTGAGGAGAGCAGCGGACGAGACAGGAGAGGTCTGCTGCGCCATGTGGGTCAACAATCCCTGGCCAAGGATTGAACTCAGGCTGCAGCCGGCGTTGATACCATGATACCATGATACCATGATACCATGATACCATGATAGTGCTGAGACTTACCCCTATGCCACCAGGGAGCCCCCTGGGTCTGCTTCTACTCCTTCTCTCCCCACTCCTGTGACTCTTGTTGCTCTGTTGTCCTCTGTGCTAACTCTATTCCAGGGTTGGCTCTCTTCCACGGTCACCTCCCTGCAGCTGCAGACTTACATTCTTTAGTTTTCCTAGTAGAAAAAGAATTTCTCTTTCACAACAATTTCTGTAAAAAGTCCCAGGATTTTGTCTCATTTGGCTGTGGGGGTTGGAATATGCTGATAGGACTGAGCTAAGGAGAGGGGGTGGTTTCCCTTTTTGAACCATGTGATCTGAAGTTGAAGAAGACCAAAGTGCTGGAGAGAGGGAACCAGGGATGAGCTTTGAAAGAAAGACGACAGGGCAGGCAAAAGTGAAGACACCGTTATTCTTCCTATCCTCCAGTCTACCCATTACTTTTCTACCACAAATATCATTCACAATAATCCAAATTTATAAAGCATGCAAGTCAGTTTGGTTTTCTAGCCATAATTTTAATTAGCAACTCAGTGAAGCTTAGCAATTCAGTGGGACACCTGGATGTAGGCTCTTCTGGGGGCTCCCAGCCTCTAGAATTTTACAATTTCAAAGCTAAATTGAGGTTCAGGGCTCACCCATCCCAAGCCCCTCATTTGTTGGCCCAGGAAACTGGCTCAGACAGGACACTTGACCGTGGAAGAGGCTCCAGGTGGTTGGTGGCAGGGCTGGAGATAGATCCCACCTCTCCTGATTCCACCTCTGCAGCACGAGCTCCTCTCTGCAGGACTGCTTTTCTTCTTCCTCCAGGCTTGTTCCTTCATCAAGCCTGAAAAGAAGGCGCTTCAGTTCTACGCACGGCTCCAGGGGAAGCCTGCTCATTCCATGAGGTTGCGGGACTCCCCACAATTAAGTAGACATTTTCTTGTGTTCTAACCAGGGAGACTGTCCTATATGCAGAAGCTGTGCCTTAAAACTTGTCATTTTTGTAGAGACGCTGCTGCAGCCCAATGAGAGGTGATAAAGACATAGGTAATTGCTGTAGAATAATGCTGCTGCCAGGAAGATGATTGAACTCCCACACAGAAGGTGAACAGATGGTATATTTATTGAAATTCATAGGCTGTGAGATGGAATAATTTAACTGATGGCTGGGCACCCTCCTTTCAGACGGAGGGCGGCGCACAGAGGAGCCAGCGAGCCGCTAGGTGGCGTGATCACCCCGGCCCGGGGGCCGGCTCTCAGCAAGTGAGGCCGGATTCTGCGTGCGTGGAATCACTTCAATTCTTTCCTAATCCGGACCACAAGCCTTCCTTATGGCTGAGTAGGAAACAACTATTTTTTAAAAACATCTTAAAATCACTTTAATTATAAAATAGGTATCTACCACAGAGGTCTTTTACGTGGAGGAAGGGCAATCAAATGATAGGGTTAAATCACTAAAGAGATGGGCCTGACTTGGGAGTGGGGGTGGTGTGGGGGGGCTCCACTATTCTTTCAGATCTCCGGTGCATCTGGGCTGAATGGCATCTCCGCCCTGCGGCCTCAACCCTTTGCGCTTTGCCCGCGGCTTGCAGTGCAGAGTAGCAGAAACACTGACTCTGGAAACCTCATTCTGGAAGTTGGTGTGGCTGATGTCAGAGGAAGAATAAGGAATCCACTGTGAATGAATGTGAAGGGAGAGAAGAAATGATAAAAATAGGAAAGGTGAGTGGGTCGAGCCTGAGGTGATTACCTGTCCTTATTTCTGTGGTCTTATAGCTAAAGGCCCTTCCCCTGCCTTTGGTTTTCAGGGCTGTAAAACGCTCTTTCAGTGACTTTGGGATGTCCCTACCCTTCTGATTTTATATGGCAACTACTTCCTGTTTATGTTTGATTTCCTAAGTCAACCATTTCATCCTCTCAACAAATAATTGAGTCTTTGCTCAAACTTTTGTCTTTTTTGTGTGTGCCTAATTTTTCTCATTGTAAAATGGGGATCAAGGTCTGTTTCAAAGATGGTTGTTGGACGAAGGGAGCACCTTTATATCCAACACTTAACACAAGGTCTGCCAAGCAGAAAGTTACTCAGTGTCAACTGCTCTACAGCACTCTTGCCACTCCCGCCACCCCCTGCGACTGCAGTCCTCGCTGCTACTGCGGCATTGCCATGACTGAACACGGCTGCCCAGGTGTCTCGGCTGCTGGACAGTCACCATTGTGCCGGCACGCTACCCTGCTGCTCTGTCCCTTCTGCTGTGACTTAATTTGGATTTTGTATCCCCTGTTTCTCCTAACTGCAGAAAATCTGGCCAATGTGAGATAAGTGTATTCTTTTCTGGATGTTCAGCTAATTATCAGTTATTTGGGGGAAATAACTCCCTTTCAGCCACTTTCCTTTTAACTCAGAGGATGAGACAGTCATTTAGGTGTTTCCTGTTGGGCCCTGCAGTGGGGCAGGACAGCGTGGTCTGTGATCATCCTCACTCTGTCTGTACCAGGAATCTTGTTTTCACTGCAGTTCGTTCTTTGGCCTCTGTCCTTTCACATCTCTGAGGTGTGTGCTGGTTTCTTCTGGGCCACGTTTTGTCCTGGTGGGCATTGGGTGGACAGACACCAGCAAGACATTGTCAGAGGTTCTCTGGCTTCATACAAGCCTCATGCTTTGCAAGGCTGGGATCCAGACTGTCTGGGCTATACCCCAGGAAATGAGTCACAACTGCCTTGTCTTGGGGTCCCCAAATTTAAGGAAGGTTTTATAATTCCTTGCTTCATTTGTGCATTCTCCTAACCTCCCAACCTAGCACAAATATAGCAGTCTTCAAATTTTATTTTCTCCCTTCCCTAGCTTCCTAAGTCAAAGGGTGGGAATTCAAATGTGGAACAGGAAACTATGTGTGTGTGTGTGTGTGTGTGTGTGTGTGTGTGTGTGTGAAGGGCATGAGAAAAGAACAGATTCCTGACCGACCGTTGCCTCTGATATCATAGCACAGAGATGACTAGTGACAGCTCACGTATATTGTCAGCCATGAGCAGCATTTGCCTTAGCCACTGTTCTAGAACAAAACTCTTGTGTATGGACAACTTACCAATCCAAACTGAAGATAGGTGGTGATGGCCAGGCTAGAATGACTAGGCAAGAATTCTGGACTATAGACTACACAAAGCAATACAATTTCTTTGACTTAATACAAACCCACTCAACGTGGGGTGATAAAATACTGCCAAATAGGAACCCCGAAGCAGTTCTTTTAATGAAGAAGTAAGAATGGATTTCTGCTCACAGACTTTGTGCTTGAAAACTGTTGGATGCAATTTAGGCTCGTCTTACAATTTTGCAGTATTTATAAGAAAATAAGTAAATTCTAGCCCTCATGCCCCCTTATTATATACCCAAAAAGAGATGGATTGAGAAAATGTCCATGAATTACTTGGAATTAGAATTAGCTATTTGTTAGAACTAAGATTTATCTTGTTATATTATGAAATCTGAGCCAGAGGTCTATAAACTATGGCCTGTGGGCCAAACCTAGCCCATTGCCTGCTTTGTACAGCTTGATAGCAAAGAACAGTTTCTACAGTCTCAAGTGGTTGAAAAATCAAAAGAGTAATACTTCTCTTGTAGTATTATGTGACAGGTGAAATTCAGATTTCTGTGTTTATAAGTAAAGTTTCGTTGGAACACCGCCATGCTCAGACTTTGTTTACCTATTGTCTGTGGCAGAGTGAGGAGTTGCACAGGGACCGTATTCACTGCAGAATCCAAAACATTTGCTATTTGACCCTGTACTGAAAAAGTTTGTTGACCCTTGGTCCAGGGTGAGAAGGTAACAGGAAGAGGAATTTGAGGGGGGTATTCTGTTTAGAATTCTTCTTATACTGTCTACAGGTAAGATTGAAACAGCCCCCTGCGGAGGCGTTGAACTTCAGGGGAGCAGGCGGGGAAGTTGTGCTTTCATGGAGCCGTGCATGGTGTTTGTGTCAGTTCCTCCCTCATCCATGATTCTTAAAGCCTGCTGTTATTTTATGCCACCTGCATAACCTGATTTGCATCTTAAATGAATATTCAGCCACCACTTGGACTTTTTTCAGAATAAGGAGAATGGCTTTTATGAAGCCATCTGCAGATGAAAAATAAATAGCAGCTAACAGTCCTGGAATATGTGATTGAGGGAGCTAGTGCACAGCAGAAGAGTCAAACCGCTGATTTGCTCCCTAAGTCAAGAAACTACTGAAGAGATTTCAGTATTGACAGGATAAGGGAGGCAGGCGGGAGCCATCTGGAAGATACAGGGAAATTGAGAGCCATTTGAAATCTAGCTGCACCCTTCATCAGGACTGGGCGGAGCTTGTCCTCTCCTTCTGAATCCCCTACCCCTGAAGCTCTGGCTCTTCAGCTCTGGCTGACTTTCTCAGGTCACATAACTGTACCTCTTGTGGAGCTGCACCTCTACACAGGGGCTCCCCTGTAGATTCTCAATTCAGAGAGAGATTCAACATCTGGAGTCAAGTCTGTTTGTTGGGATGCATTTAGCTTAATGATGTCAAAGGTTAATGAGTATATAAATCTTTTATTTCTTTTTTATTTTTTCTTTCTTTCCCTACCCATTTCTAGCCACCACTTACCCCCTAGAGTAGTTGTCAGAAGCAAATTGCAGAAAATATGGTGACTATTAGCTTCTGAATGCAGAGTGAAAGATTGAGGAAGTAAATGTGATGCGTCAGGACAATTCTCTAGAATTGAGTTTCTCCCTGAAATTCTCCTCTCTCATCCCATCCCTGATTTCCTCCTGAAGTAGATAAAGACCCTCAGACTTGGAGAAGAGTGAGTGAGAGGTAGAAAAGAAGCAAGAGGGATCTCTCTTTTCCTCTCCATCCTGTTCCTCCTTTCCTTTCTCCTTCTCCTTTATACTGTTTCTTCTCTCCCTTCTCACTCTTCTCTCTCCCTCCTCTCTTCTCCTCTGTTGCTTTTGCTCTCTCCTCCACTTGCCATTTTTGGACCCTGTTCTTGCCCCCCCACTTCAAGCAGGGTCCAGGTATTCTGGGGACACAATTACTCCCGCCGCTGCCCCTTGTCTAAGGATCTGAGAGTAGTGAGGATCCATACCTGGCCTCCCGGATGAGATTCAGGAAGATGGTTGATGTCCTGGAGAATCAGCTGCTACGTGTGCCCGGGCTGGAGAAAGCCTTGGAGACTCCTGCAGATACTTCCCAGTGCTGCAGGCTACCGCAGAAGCCATGTGGCTTCCTTCAGTGGAGCACAGACATCAAAGGGAGGGTATGTCCAGGACTGGAAAGGGTCTTTCGGATAGTGCAGGGGGATGTGTGCTGGAAAGATGTGACTTGGACTGTCTGCCCATGGTGTTGCAACGTCTCGGTGGGTCACTAGCAGTGGGGAGCCACTCAAGAAAGCACAGCTCCCTCCCACTTCCATGTTGTGTTCTGGATGAGTTAAATCCTGGAAAGGAGACCATAAACTTCTATTTTGTTTGTCTGGAATTTAGGAATCATTTCAGAGTAGAGCAGGACGAAGGAGACCATTTTTCTTTTTAACTGAGTTTTATCTTTCACATAGGACAGAACCACAGCTCAGAGTCATAAATTAAATTGAATTATAGGAAATAAAGTTGTTTCTTGCCCACCAGAATTGGTGATTATAAAATTGGTAGCATATATAGGCATATTTATGAAATGCCATGAGCCAGGTATTGCACTGAGTGATTTTCCTACCTTTTCTAATTAAATTCTTTTAATGACTTTGGGAGGCACGTATTACTAATCCCATTCTATAGAGGAATCTAAGGCTTTCTGAGGTGCTGTGGTTAGCCTAAGGTCACATAGTCAGAAGGGATGGAGTTATAATTTTGGCCAGACAGGTGTGACTCTGGAGCCCTCCTGCTCCACATACCCTAATACTTGAGGGTAGGTAGAACCCCATGGTAGACCACTAAAATGTACTTTGTACGTGGCTGTTAGGAAGCAAAGCATTGCGTTGACAAGGAAACCTTCTTGGCCTCTTATGTGCTGCGTGCTCCGCTAGGCATGCTAAGTGAATTGCCTCTCCTTTCCCTCCAGAGTTGTAACAGTCTCCCTACAATTGGTTGTAACGTGAAAATAGTAGGGAATGGTTGGGTGAATGTGAAAGGCACTGAATATCGGTAAAGGAAAGACTGTTTCATTTCACATGTGCCACCAGGAATATTGCAATTCCACTTATAGAAAGATAACTTGAAAGAATCATAACACCGATTCTGGAGGACATACGGATTTGACTTCAGAGTGGTCTCTACCTTAGGTGCCAGTTAGTGACCCAATCCTCCTTGAACAGAACCCTAAGAACAGTTGGGCTCAGAGCAGAGAGATGGGCTGATTTGATCTGGGAAGTTTTCTTTAAGCAAATAAAGCAGCGCACATGCACAAGCCTTGTTAACATCAAAGAGGTGCCGATGAGGGAAGTCAGGAGATGGGGTCCCAGGGTGGAACGGTGGTCAGAAGGGAGAACCCAGTTCTGGAAGCCACATCCCTTCTTGGTCTCTACAAAACTAAAAAGGGGATTAATACAGTGCCTGAGGTAGTTAGAAAATCTAGGTCATATTATAACTTCTAATGGCACACATGATACACACTGCTGAATACAGGGTACAATGAGAGTTCAGATTTCTCTCAGGGAAAGAAGAGAGCTGCTTTCAACCCTATACCTTAGGGAGACCACAAGTCATGGTTTTGGTTGCCAGCCAGTGAGCATCATCTTCTGGAATTCTGCTATTGTCTTGTTGGTTAAAAGGGAAAAAAAGCAATTTTGAAAGCAAGGATCAGGAGGCCCAGTTGTTGACATTGCATTAGGGAGTTACAGATTGATGGTTTGCAACAGACAGCACCCCGGTTAATTTAAGTCTAAGGGAATTTCGTAGGATAATATAAGCACTTTCTATACAGTAGCTCACTGAATCCTCCCAATAGTACTATTCTGTCAATATCTCCATTTTACAGATGAGGCAACTGGCAAAGGAAGCTAAAGTCAAGCAACAGCTTAATGACTGGAACCGAGTTTGAAACCTGTATTCTGGTCGCAGAGCCTCTTAGTCTTGTTTGTCTTTCATGTTTCCTATGCCTTCTGCGTGCCTTCTGCCTCTTAATTTGATAATTCTGTTTCTCCTTCTTCTACTCCCACCACCATGGTACCAGCCACCAGCCACCAAGAGTCACTTCATTAACGTAAACTCAGGTGTGGTTGAAAGGGGCTTATTATGAACAATAAAAGATATTCCTTATGCCCCAGTCACTCAAGAAATTCTGAGAGTTTGATTTTTTTAATATAAAATAATTTCTTACTGAAGTAACTTTGGTTTTTTATTGTAGTATAGTTTTTATAGAAGTAACTGGTTTACAACACTGTATGTGATTTTGAGGTATAGGTTCATACCTCCTCAGATATGTATTACCACACCACATCTGCCACCCAAGGCACCAATAATTATTGAGATTAATTTGGTTTGTAATATTACATTTCAGGTTGTTGGTGTTATCTTTCAATATCTGTATGCTCTACATCATGGTCACCTTAGAAGTCTGGTTTCTATCCATCACCATACAGTTAACTTCATTTACTCATTTTACTCTCTTCCCACTTCTCTTCCTCTCTGGAATCCTCCAATCTGTCCTCTGTATCTAAATGTTTGTTTTGTTTTGCTTTCTTTCTCCACATTCCACAGCAGTGAAAAATCATGCAGTGTTTGTCTTTTTCTTTCTGACTTATTTCACTTAGCATAATTCCCTCACAGTCCACCCATATTATTGGAAATGGCAAGATTTCATCTCATACAGTGAGTGGTATTCCATTGTGTGTATACATGACATCGTATTTAACAGGTCATCTGTCAGTGGACACTGTAAACGTTTCCATATCTTGGGTATTACAAGTGATACTGTAATGAACACAGGAGTGCATATGTCTTTTCAAATTGGTGTTTTTGAATCCCGTGCATAAATAACTCAGAAGTAGAATAACTAGATCATATGGTATTCCTAGTCTGAATTTTTTGAGGTTTCTCCATGCAATTTTCCATAGTGTCTGTATCAAAGATTTAGAGGCTCTGTGCCAGGGGATGGGACAAAGACAAAGTGTCTGTCTATCTATCTATCTATCTATCTATCTATCTATCTATCTACCTACCTACCTACCTACCTACCTACCTACCTACCTATCTATCTACCTACCTACCTATCTATATCTATCTATCTTATTGTATCACAACTTGTGCTTTAGTTGGGTCCTTTATGATCTGCTTGAGTAATGTGTTAACTGGTCTTCATTCTTTGAGTGTATTCAGTTACCCTTTTGTCAAAGATGTCTTACCAAAAATTTAAACATGATCAGGTTGTTCATATGCTTTTAATTACTTAAAGGTTTTCTGTTACCTACCCTGCCAACATAATTTGTATCTAATTTTACTTTCCAGTTGCGTCATCTGCTCATGTCTCTAGTTCACTCCTTCCATGCATGTTACTTAGGAGAGAGACTGGGACATAATAAGTGCTTTATCATTTGGCATCTTTACCATTTGGCACAATCTAAAAGGCTCTTTGTGTCTTGACTTCCCCCAAGTGACTTGCAAAAGTCTTGTTTATATTCCAAGGACCGATGCAAATAACATCCATGGGAAGCCTATCCCCAACCCCCATCACAGGTACCGTGTTTCTACCATATCTGTTCTTAGCTGTGTTATAAGCTGTGTTACCTATTATATTAGTTTCCTAGAGCTGCTATAATGCAGTATCATAAACTGGGTGATTGGAAGCAACAAAAATTCTCTCACAGATTTAGAATCTAGAAATGCCAAATCAAGCTGTCTCAGGGCCATGTTTCCTCTGAGACCTGATTCTGGTAGTTCACTGGCAATTTTTGGCATTCTGTGGCTTGCTGTTGCCTGTTCTAATCTCTGCCTTTGCAGTCACATGGCATCCTATCTTTATGAAAGTCTTCAGATGATGATGAAAAGGATGCTAATCATATTGGATTAGGGGCCCACCCTACTCCAGTATGACCTCATCTTAACTACTTATATTTGCAATCACCCAATTTCCAAATAAGATCATATTTTGAGGTACTGGAGGTCAGGATCTAGTGTGTCATTTTGGGAGTGGGGTCACACCCATAACACCTGGCTACATCGTAATCTTTAGTGAATGTATGGGCTCCCCTGCTGAACTATGGATTATTTCTTATTCATCTTTCTGTCAGGTGCTCTATTCCTTAGTGGGCCCTCATTAAATGTATGGTGTTTATCTCCTTCCATGAGATAATACAGTGTGTGAAGGAAAAAGAGGAGTTGTGTTTTCATTAGGTAATGAATGGAGTAGATGGTGACTTAGGATGTCTTCTCATTACCATGTGAATTCCATGAGAGCAGTGATCTGCTGTTTGGTTGACTAACATTTCCTTAGTGCTCAGAACATGTCCAGAATAGAGTACTAGGTACTAGATATTTACTAAATATTCATATATTTTTGAGTAGGGCAAAAACTCTTGAATGAGTGGATTAAGATTATAGGAAGTAAATTTGATAACTTTAGAAACGCTTTGTTGATCTTTTGCCTCAGCTGCATCTTTGCTGTGTTTAGATGAATTCAAAACCTTTAGCAAGTAAAACTGACTCCTGCTGGTTGGCAGCCAGGGGTAGGCACCTGCCATAAAGGTAACCACTGCTGGAGTGCTGAAGGTGTTGGATTATTTTTCTTTCAAAGTCTCTATTTTTTATTGTTATATTTCTTATTACATTGATCTGGAATGATATTAAGTAATATTGAAAAAAAACAATGGTAACAAAAGACTCTTTGTGCTGTCATTACGAATGATGTAACTGTTAACATGAGATAATTTTTATTATTTTTAAAGTATTTGATTTCTAATAGCTTTATTTATTTTAATTTTTAAAATGCATCATTTTTTATTTAGGTAACATTGGTTTACAACACTGTATATGATTTAGGGTTATAGGAGCACACCTCTTTAGATGTATGTTGCCACTCTCCACCCACCACCAAAGCACTCTAGTCCCCATTATGGTCCATGGGGCCCTTTGTTCTTCATCACACACCCTTTCCCTCTGGTAGTGTCAATTCTGTGGTCAAATTTCTAGAGTCTGTTTTGTAATCTTTTTTTATAGCTGAGTTGTGTTCCATTATGTATAGACACCGTATTTTCTTAATGCACTGCTCTGTCATTGGGCACTTAGGTTGTTTCCATGGTGTTGCTATTGTGAGTAGCACTGCAGAAAACATTGGAGTTCATCTATCCCTTTGAATTAGTGCTTTTGCATCCCTCAGATTGATGCCAAGGAGAGAATTGCTGGATCATATGGCAGTTATTTTTTAATCCTTTAAGAAACTTCCATATGGTTTATGGAATTATTTTTTACCTATAGATTAACATCCTCCTGAAGACTTTGTGGGCTTCTTTATATCCTTCAAGGGTATCACCAATTAGGGAAATTTTGCCTATCATTCCTGAGAGAAGTTCACCCTTTGCAGTTTATTCCTGAAAATTCCCAATTTTAGGAGACTGAAAAGCAAAGTTACTCCTGTGTACTTTCTAAACTGGATGTTTCGCTCAACCCCTATCTATCGCCTGGCATAACTGATAATTGCCTGGTCTCTCTGTAGCCACCCATTTCTGACTTCTCTCGGGGCCCCCCACTTCTATGTAGCTTTGTGCTATGGAGCTCTCAGTTAGGCCACATTTGAGAATTGATTTAGGATTATCAATTTTGAGGAGGTTAAATTTGCTTTGTTTCCTTCTTCACTGTCTCCCCGATATATTCCTTTTCCTTAGCTGTGTGTCTGTACCCCACCCCACATCACACCATGGAGGACAGGATGCAAACTTCCTTTTGGGACTTCCTCGGGAGCAGCTCAGTATAGTGTGAATTGCAAATCTGATGTTCTCTGTGCCTGAGATGTAGTGGAGGTTCAACTTTTGAGTTTCCTTGATGTTATGAGGTATGCATTTATTATCATTTCATGTTTACATCAGACTTTTATGAAGAACCCTGCATGTTGACTTTTCCTTGTTTGAGTCTTGAGTCTTGGAAATACAGTGCAGAAACTAATTTTTATCTGAGGATTGAGAAGATGAGAAGATGTTTTGCCTTTTTTCAGAGGCTACATCTCTTTCGCTAAAGTGCACTCTTTCCTATGTTCTGTGTGGTCCTTTGAGTGACTGACGAGATACCATAAGCCCATAGTTGTACTACTTACAATTAAGAGGACTTATTGGAGAAAGAGGAAATCTGTGTGCCCTTTAAGTTCCGATGCATGCCTTGCTGCACTGAGTGGAGGCTTGGGAATGTCACTGATGTTCTTCTCACTGGGCCTTCAAAGGGAGATTTACTGAGGCTTGGCCTACTTTTGTCACATGTATTATGTTGTGAATTTTTCTCTTTGTCTTTTCTTTCCTACACCTCATTACTATAATTAGCAGCTCCTAATCGTAAATCACTTGAATATGTGGTACCACTGGGAGGTTAGAAACATAGCAATTACTGAAAGAGGCACATCATTAAAATTCATTTACAGGAGATGAAGGAATAACCATGAACACATTTTCTTAGGCTGCCTAAGACTCATGATGCCATCTAATTGCTTCTGTGACAGTTGGGGTCAAAAGAGCACACCATGCATTTACTGATCACCCACTTCGAAAAGGTCTCCATTGCATTTCTTCCTTGTTCCTTCCAATACCTAATTAAAGTACCTACCAGCACCAATTTTTTGTACGTCAGGGCTAGAAGGATGAGTGAAACATAATACTATTTTCAGATACCTAAAATTCGAATTGAATCATCCTGTTGGCTTCAAGTTTTGAATTTTGCTAATAAATCTTCAGAAAGCATTGTTATCAAGTCTGAATATCTTTGTATGGATGAGTTTTGTGAGTAGCGATGCTAGCTGTATTACACAGATTGATGCTCTCCCTTTATAGTGTAGACTTGCTGAGAATGGACTCTCTAGGAAGGAACTACATTTCCCAGTCTTTCTTGTATTTATGTGGGGCCATGGACTGAGTGGTACACCATGTGGGAAGCTCCTCGGCTGGGGATCGAACTCATGTTTCAGTGGCTGCAGATAGCTTCATAGTGCTGAGACTTAATCCCTTGTGCCATCAGGGAGGCCCCAATCTGGAACTTGATAGAGACAATAAGACCAAGCTGAGGAGAATCAAGCATATGGCAGACTAAATCTATTATTTATAAACTTGCTGATACTAAGAATTACTTGCCACTTGTTAGAAACACAGAGTCTCAGCTTGGCCCAGACCTGCTGAATTAGGATCTTCTGAGGAGAGACCTGAAATTTGTTTTAAAAAAGCACATTAGGTAATATTTAGGTCCCAATTGAAAAAAACACTGAGGTGACAATCAGGGCCATCAAGTGAGAGGGTTCAAATATCTGCTTGGTAATTTGAAATTAAAGAGAGCAATTTTAATAAATAAGCAATTAGGTTTCTTAATTTTTCTCCATGAATTGTGCTCTCAAGTGAGCAAGAAAGGTTGCTCTGTGTAGTCTGGGCTCTGTAGTGCCTTATGGATTGTGAGTATCTCTCCCAGATTGAAAATCTACTGTGCAGAGGTACAGGATTTTAAAATATATGTAAGTGTTCTTAAAACTCAACCAGCTTCTGCATCTGGTGCTCAACCAAGAAGCAGCAATCCATTTCAAACACTGAAATAAAAATGAACTGTACTGGATGTTTTTGAGAGTACTTTCAGAGCGATAACAAGGAAATTTCAAAGTAATTTAGGTTATAAGCAGGTTTTGCTTCACATTCTAAACCCTGCAAGGGCAACTACTGGATTGAAGGCCTGGCAGATGCTCTTGTGGAGCTCCCTGTGGCTGCCATAATATAACAAGCTTGAACAATAGAAACAATAGAAATTTATTCTCTCATCATTCTGGAGACCAGAAGGCCAATATCAAGGTGTGGCAGGGCTGTGCTCCCCGTAACTCTAGGGAAGACTCTTTCCTAGCCTCTTCCAGCTTTTGATGACTGCAGGGGTTCCTTGGCTTGTGGCTGCCCCACTCCAATCTCTGTATCTATATGGCCCTTCTTCCGATTTGTCTCTCCTCTGGATCCCTTAGAAGGTTTAGGACTCATCTGGAGAATCCAGGATGATCTTATTTTGAAATCCTTAATTTATTACATTTGCAAACTAAAGTTATATGTGCAAAGACCTTAACTTTTTTTTTTTTTCATTAAGGTCATATTCACAGGTCCTGGGGGTTAGGACTTACCATTTTTTGGAGTCACCACTTAACCCACTCTCCTACCTTACGGCAAAACTGAAAACAAACTATATATAATATGTGATGTGATGTCTGGAGTCATCAATTTTTCTTTACCAGATTATTTATGGGTTTATAATTTTGAGATTATGGGGGCAGAATGGCTGAGACAGCATTTAGCCATGTGCTTGGTCTTATTCATAGATGTATCTTTTTTCTTCTACACTACCTCTGCAACATCCTCTGATGTGCCTTGTCCATTTCCACACTTTGTGTTAGACTGTGTATCTCACTGGTTTTATTGCTTTTTGACATAGTGACTGTTACGCTGTCTAGAGAGAGTCTTTGGTGTTCTGTTAGCAGTCTCTTAAAATTCAATCTCACTGAAGAGGCAATTTCTGCCCTGAATTTGACAACTATTGAATATAGTTCTATTATGATAACAATTTCTATTTTTACTTGTCATCATGCATACATATCCATGTAAATACAGACATTCCAACTCTCTATTAATTTTTTTCAAATATGACATGTTAATGTTTTCCAAAATGTCCACTGTATTTATATGTGTTCCACTGAAACTAGCCTTGGTGAGATGAGGTGATTAACTTCAATATAGAGTGAGTATTGAATGACTTTCACCATTTTTCAGAAGCTGATTTTCCTGTTTGTTTTGTTTCATTTTCATGTATTACCTTGAGCTGCTGTTTGTCTTTTGGCAAGAACATGCTGTTTCACTGAGATTTTGCTTTTAAACAGTTTTTGGGCTACTAAGTGTGCAGAGAGCACTTTGAATTTACCCACCTGAACTCTCCTGAGTAAAATTTGTGTGGTATTCCCGTTTATGATTTCTTTTATCCTTGATGAACAACTATTTCACAGGAATTCTAAATAGGTGACTAGATAGCCCTGAAATGGGTGCAGAGGTTGAATTTTAAAGGACTGGCTGCAGATTAGAGCCTGACTAGGCTTAGAGATCTGCTCTCAGAACTATGCATTTGCCATAATGATTCCAGGCTGTTACCTTTAACAGAAATTCAGTCGTGATAAATGCACCTTTTAGTATCTTAAATGTCAAAGTTTGGCCAATTTAAGAGGTATTCACTTTGTTCCAGTTCTGGTTGTATCATTTCAGGGCTGGGGAAGCAGGTGTTTTCCCAAACCCATCCTCATTCAGTCAAATGATTGTTGCTTTCAGTTGAAACATCTACAAAAGAAGATGCCAGTGGATTTGCATCACCAAAATGAAAGAGCCACAGCAGATGAATAAAAAGCTCAGAGGAACTGTGTCCTATGTGTTAAAGAAAAAGCTGAAAGCAGAGCAGCTTAAAAAATTGAAAACATTAAAAATCAATATTTAAGAGGTTCATTTAACTGTAACAAAACCACCTTAGCAACAGACTTTTTTTTTTTTTTAATAGCGCTTTGCAAAGGAAGTGGGGCTCTCTGGGCTAGGATTGGCCGCTCCGTGCAGTGAACCCATGAAAGAGAACTCCATGTTCAATTGAACTGGAAGCAAATTATGTTGCCAGGGAAACCAGGCTTTCTGTGCTTCTCAGGTGAAAGGATGTTTGATCTTTAAAACAACAGGAACAGGGGTTTACATGAAGAATATTACCTGCATTGCCCAAAAAGTGCAGTTAGGAGGAAGCAAGTGTATTATGGCTGCAATTTACCAAATGATTATAAAGGCAGAAAATTACTGGGAAGGCATTTGGTTGTACCTTATCACAGATGCTGGCAAAAATTCAACTGCAGATTTATTAATGTCATGTTCTTTTTAGTATTATGATGGCAGTGATGTACCTTCCGGCTTTAATGCCATTTTATACATCATTTTGATCAATCACTTGATATTTGGTGTTACTTTCCTGGGTACATGTCCCACCCTGGTCTTAGAATTAAAATTCCAAGAATTCTTAGAATTAAAATCAAACCTTACCTCTAATCTAAAAAATGTCTTTAAACACTGAGGGACATAATATTATGCAGGAAAAATGGGGAATATGCAGACTTCTTCAAAACTGGAGAATTGGGTATGATTAGTATACTCATTTTTAGTTTGCTTTGACTTCCGAATACTGTTGTCACACTGACAGAATGACACACAAATGTGACTTGCATGTACTTACAACTAATAAGTCACCTGTTGGGTAAGATTTAAAAAAAATCAGTTTGTATCATACTGCATTTGGGGAATTCTTTGAATTATTGTGTTAAGACAAAGTCTATGGCCTTTATATTTGCTGTCTAGCAAAAAGTGTTGAATAATAAACTACATTTTTAATCAGAGATTTCCTTTTACTTGAATCCTTAATTTCCCAGCAGGTTTAACCTGATTTATTATGCTGAGTTCTCTAGAAGGAGTGTATGTAGCCTTATCTTCTGAGGGAAGATGAACAATGCCTGGAGAAGAAGGAATGGAAAAATAGCTGTTTGAACTCTTGGAAGTATTTGCGTTTTGGTCTCTCCATCCATTTATCCATCTATGCATCTCTCCCACAAACACTTCATTTTCCTAGATAAAAAGCAGTAAAGGGACTACTAATACCTAGTCTCCACCACTGTAATCTCTTGATAGGGGCACATAGAGACAGGATGAACTATAAACTTACGTTAGAGCTCAGGGAATAGAGCCTGCAATGCGGTAGGCACTCAAGAAATGTATGATAGAGATATAAAATGCAAAAGAAATATGAAATAGGGAGTGATGAATTCCACTGGGGGTATGGGAGTCTTTGTCCTCCCTGATTTCATTCAGGTCTTGGCTCAAACGTGACATCCTTTTAATATCCTCTTTTCCTCCTTACCTCCGCTCTGAAGATAGCTCAAATCCATCTCCTTACCTCACTATATTTTTCTTCTTAGAACTTGCCACTACTAGAAGATATGACACATTTATTTTTTACTATTTTATCTATTTCTACCACTAGAATGTGAGCTCATGAGTGTAGGAATTGTGTTTGACTTGCTGCTATATCCCTAGAGCCTTAGTGCCCAGCACATGGTATGTGCTTACCAAATAATTGTTGAAAGGATGACTGAGGGATGGACTCTGGAAATTAAATTTGTCACTGTGGAAGGATGAGGACTTACCTGACCCTTTAGTTTTCAAAGACTGTATATAGTCTATGGCCTTGTTGAGAGTGGTGGGCTGCCCAAAAAAAACAAAGCTTTTTTTCCTTCTACCTTTTGAAATTGCCATTAAAAAAACATTAATGTCATATAATATATTAAGAACAGAGAGGCACAGAATGCTGATATTGGGAATATACAAGTATTGCCATTCTCATGTTTTGATATTAAAGTTTCCTGTTAATAAAAATCAAAGAAAATATACCCTGTGGTGTGATTATGGACGCAGGACTGCATTTACAATGGGATTATCCTCTACTGAAAGTGACAGAGAGGAAAATAAAGTCATCGTTCTTGGGTGGCTCATTTAATTTTTTTTTCCTGAAACAAGCTTGGAGATGATAAAGCTGAAGGGAGGGCTTTACATCTGTACATGTTGAAAATTCACCAGGCAAATGGATCTTCATGAAAGGAAGCCAGAATTTTGATTTTCCCAGCACAACAGGCTTGTCTACATATTTGCTTCTTGCAGTGCCAAGAAGAAGCCACACACAGAGTCAGTTAGGTCACTTCTCTGGGAGCAAAGACATGGGTGAAATTACTGGGATCTCTTGGGATAGTCTTTCCTGCTTTTCTTATTTGGTGAGTCCTTCTTAGAAACTTTAAAGGTTAATTTGAAGTGCCATAGGAAGTTATAATTCTTTCAGTTTGGGTGAGCATAAATCTCAGTAATGCTTTTTTTTTTTTTTTTGCATCAGTTCAGAACTGGAGAAGCCTTATGACTTTTGAAGCTTAGATCCAAGCAAAGTTTCTTGGCCAGGCAAAACTCCAAGGAAAAGGAAAACTTGGCCCCTGAATCCAGATGAAGCATAACTATTTTTACTGTTTTGGTGAAACAAAAACTCCACAGTTTATGTTGTTGCTGAATTCTCTTTGTCCATAAGAAAGCATCTCCTTCAGTCCCATGCATACTATTTAGCATGCTCTTAGGATTCCCTGTTTTTCTCTCTAGTCTTGACTTGAAATCCAGACTCATTTTTTCCAAGTGACATCTTCTCTTGGGTGTCCAGCATTTATCTCTAACTGGACATGTCCAAGACAGACTTATGATTCTGAGACAGATTCTGGCCAGGTAGACAGGGTCGGAGCCCTCACAGAGGTGAAAATGGGAGAAGAAAAATTATAGAAAGATGGAGATTTACAGGCCCTGCATCTATGAGCAGGAGATCGCCAAAAATGCTTGATAAGAAGAAGTGCGGGAGGGAGGGGAGTGATGAACCTGTGTTTTGGGCTGTGAGTGTTAACTCCAGTAAGCTTCTTGAGTTTTTAGCTGCCTACATGTTAATCTTTAGCAGGCTCCCTCACCGTGTGTGTATTCAATAGATAGAGGCCCTTTAGTCAGCTATATTTGGTGTGAGAATCTAGAAATGAGCATTTGGGGGTAACTATTCCAATGCCCTCTCGCTGTCACTGCTGCAAGCTTTCTGTTTTCCTATTGCGAATAGACTCTCAAACTCACTCCTTGTGGTCTGTGTCCTTGATTTCCATGGCACGAGACAAGAACTCGCTGAATCCTTGCTACAGTTCTGCACCCCAAGCCTGTTCTCCTAAAGCATCCTCCACTTGTGTAAAGCAACGCCATTTGTTTGTTGGGACCCAAACCTTGGAGTTATCCTTCATTCTTCCATTTCTTTCTCTTCATTTTTTACTGTTTGGATTACAACCTTGCTTTATTTAAATGTGTTTCTCATGCTTTAACAACCCTCCAAAATCAGTCAAGTATGTAACATTAATATGCTTCCTCAAGACTTAAATAACAACTCATAGCCACAGCTTCTACACTTCCACAAGGCAGCTTCCATAACCCAGAGAGCACAATATTGTGATTGTGGCATCAAATCCCTCATTAAATGCAAATTTAAGCAAAGCAAATTAGAGTATGATCCACTACTGAAACTCAGTAAGGTTCTTTGTTATTTGATATACCTTTTCCTCAACTCTCTCAACATGTTTCTCAACACTGGGGAGTTTTTAAAAATGTTAATGCCTGAGCTCCACCCCCAAGACAATTAAATCAGAATTTCTATGGACCATCATTTTTTAAAAGCTTATGCAGCAAGTCTAATGTCAACCTGAATGGGAACCACTGCCCCAACAGGGTACAGAGACTAAATAAATAAGATTTTAAAAGCATAGCATAGGAAATATACAGGGACATGAGTGAGTTTAAAATCAAAAGGCTTACCCTATAACATCTTTTGCCTGTGAAAAGGTCACAGATTACTAATAGAATCTACATTGTAGGGCCTCCCTCGTGGCGCAGCGGTTAAGCGCTGTGCTGCGGAGCTGTCGGCAGCAGCGATGCGAGTTCGACGCCCAGCCGGGGAGAATCCCACATGGCGCGGCAGACCTCTTCTGCCTCGCCCGCTCCTCCCATCAGCAGTGTATTTCTGATCTGCCTGTTCTGCTCCCCACTCTGTCTCTGGTGAAGCCTCTCACCACTCCACACCTCTGGCCTGTACCCCAGCTGTATGTATAAATAAATAAAAAATTAAAAAAAAAAGAATCTACATTGTAATCATGTCGATTAAGCAGTTAAGACAAAGAAACATAAAATATGGGGCAAGAGGGGGCTAGTCTTCAAGGAGAATTTGTGTCTTCAAGTTTTTACTGGCATGACAACCTCTCAAGCTTGGAGCTACTCAAGACCAATCATGAAAAATAAGATGAACTTTATTTTAAACAGGTTTGATGGTATGTATGCTACCACACAGCCTGCTTGTAGCAAACAGTTTCACTTCAAACCTGCACTGATATATAAATTAAACATTTGGAAATGATTAGTTTCTGCTAAAATGTTGATTCAATCCAACATCACACCAATTCTTACATTTATTGTAGACCTTATTTTTGTACTAGAGGTTAAAAATCACCAAAAATGAGAATAACCTTATAGCTACTACTAAGTAATGAGCTGTGAAATTAATTTCCCAGTACTACTTTGAAAATATGCCCCTAGGTTGTTAAAAGAGAAATTCTGACATCATCCAAATGTATTATTTAACTGAATTCTTCAGTTATCATCTACTGTTGGCTTGATTGTCATTCCTCTTCTTATTTGACCCTAACCAGTTAAATGCCAGTGTTTCTCAACTCTTTAGCTGAGGGCAATTTTTTTCTCTTACTTCTCTGCAGACAGGATTAGTCAAAACAACTTTGCCTACATCAGCCTTCACTGCACTAGTTCTTCCTCCTGTTGACAGGGATCCTACGCTCACCCTGAGTACGTCATTCTTAGACTGCCTTTATGCCTTTGCTGCTTTCTTACCTTCTTCCGTGTGTACACCTAGAAGTCATCTAAGTAGGAAATGGGAAATTCCCAGTTCAGTGAAGATCTCATTTTACATATGAATTGTATATTCATACGTGTGATTAAGGTATATATTTTTATTTTCCAACTCACAATGATAGATCAAGTTACCACTGTATCGGGAGTATATATCTATGTGAATTCCATGGCTGGAGAAATTGTTCCTTTATCTTATAGTGTGACTCTGCCTTGTCAGTTGATTTTTCTTTGGGTAGAAATGTGCAGACATCTGGAAACAGTGCAGATTTGTTTGAAGGTTGCTTCTACTTGGAAGACCTTTATATTAAAGCATGGATTATTAATTCCTTCCCTGCTGACATCAGTGCATCAATAATACAATCTTTGCCAAAGATGATCTCATGGACTTGAGGACAAAGAAAATGGTACAATATGAATTCAGTCCAATTCTCCGAGCATTCTTGTGTTCCTTGATACAAGCCTGTCTGTCAAGGTGAAAGATGGGGTGCTTTGATTCTTGGCTACTGTGTGTCTTTGTGAGTAATTTTTTTTCAGGATTACTTTCTTTCAAAATGAAAAGTTGCTTAAATATTAAAGATGACTTGCATTCTATTTCGAAACCATTTTATAATTTCAGTTTCTTATTCAAGTGAAACAGCTTCAACCTTCTTGTTGAAATTTACTTTTGAGCAGACTTTTTTTTTCAGGGGTGAAATTTGAATTTATTTCAATCATTGTTCAGGAAATACCCATTAATTTTTGCATGAAAAATCAGTGAGAAATATGACTCTGTAAGGCTGCTTGTATTTTTCTCTATATGAAGCAAATGAAGGTCCAGTCTGCAAGTGTGTTTTGTCCCAAATGTGCTGATGTGTCCTTTTGCTCATTTTCTTGCTTAGAAAGATTGTATTAGATTCTCACAGGGATTTATGACCCCTAAAAGTGAAGGTCACAATTCCAGAGTGTCATTCTTGCACAGAAGTCTATTGTATTGTTCAACACAGTATCCATCTCCCTCCTTCTGGTAATTGTACCTGATATCTTTGGCCATACTTAGTTCATAGTATGGGAGGCCTTTGACCCATCTCTAATTAAGTTAGTGAGCCTATTCAGCCTTTGGGCCACATGTACAAGTACATGACTTTAGTGTTCCAGTTAATGTCAGTTCCAAGAAGTTTTTGGAGATACTGAGGAAGGAATCACACCACTATTGGGCTTGAAGCTACAATGATAGAATTCGGGAACTGCTATGGCTTCTTTAAGGGAAACCCTCCCAACCTGAAAGTAAAGCCAGAACAGTTGATGGCAGAGCCAGGAGGAGGTGAGGGCGGGCAGCCTCCTGTTTGATCATATGATTCTGATCATGCTGGACTTTTAAGTTATATGAAACAAACTTTTTTGTTGTTGTTTAAAGATACTGAAGGTAACTTTCCTTTTGTCACTTGCAAATGAGTCAGGACTACTATGTAACAAGACTTTCCTAATTATAAATAAACATAAAACTAGAAACTGTAAGTAGTAACAAAATAGGAAACTTTTTTGGTCTCGATAGTCCCAAAACTTTGACACCAAGGCAAATTTCAGACTGATGTGTATCGTCCATCACTATTAATATTACTGACAAAGGCTGCGTTTGTTGTTCTGATTTAATCACACTTTTCTTTTTTCTTGTTGTTATTATTTATGTCTTTTACATTACTGTGTATTCCCCGTAGGTTTCCCACCACCAATTCACCCATGAACTGTCACCATAGTCCCTTCTGCTCTTTTCTTCCCCATTTTGAGCCCTTTTCCTCTCCTTCGCTGAATGTCTCTCCCTCATTTGGTTCCCTTATATTCCTGCTATAAGTGAAACCATTCGATATTTATCTTTTTCCTTCTGGCTTATTTCGCTGAGCATGTTCCCTTCTAGCTCCACCCATGTTGCTGCGAATTGCATGTGTTTATCTTTTTTTAAAATTTATTTATGCATACAAGCTGGGGTGCAGGCCAGAGGCGTGGGGCAGCGAGAGGCTTCACCAGAGACAGAGTGGGGAGCAGAACAGGCAGATCAGAAATACACTGCTGAGGGGAGCAGCGGGTGAGGCAGGAGAGGTCTGATGCACCATGTGGGATTCTCCCGGCTGGGCATCGAACTCACATCGTGTGCTGCTGACAACTCCACAGTGCAGCGCTCAACCGCTGCGCCACCAGGGAGGCCCTGTTTATCTTTTTTGATTGTTGAATTGTGTTCCATTGCAATCACACTTTTAGTTCCATATTACTCAGTACCATGCTTGTAAGACATGTCCAGGAGACCTGAGAAGTAAATCAGATGGGGAAAATGCAGCAGCTGCATGGGGCAGGCCTGGAAGCAGGAAACACTGGTGAGACTGACCTAAAGGCAACAGGTGGTCATGTCCAAGAACATCTGGATTAAAAGAGGATGAACAGGGGAGAACACGGAAGATGGGTGTTCAAGAAAAAGCAAAACCAAATGTCCAGTATTAGGGGACTGAGTAAATATTGTATAATTCTTATTTTGAAATTACAGATAGACTTTGAGAATTTCAAATTTTTATTTGCATTCATGGAAGACTCGTGACATATTGCCTGGCAAGTAAAGTATGCCATTTTAGAAGAGTATGTTTCCTTTTTATTTTATTTTTCACAAAATACATGAATATATATAAATATTAATACAGTATTCTCAAAGGTACCTCTGAAAATGCAAAAAAATTATCTCAAGGGGGGATTGGAATAATTTACTTTTTTCCTTTTGATTGTTTTCTAATTTTTCTACAATGAATATGAATTGCTTGTGTAAAAAACAGAAGCAGAAGGTAGTTCCTGAGAGAGAACATTATTAATGTTGCAAGCTTGTAGGCAAAGGAGGCATTTCTAGGGATAGAGAACTTTGGAGAATTGAGAAGTATAAAAACATTTGTAACTTGAAAATAATATAAAACTCAACTTAAGAATAGCTTTCATAGGAAAAATGGCAAGTCCTGGGGTCTGATCTTAAAGTTTCAGTGCGATGATAGGTGACCACTATTTTAACTTTCCTTTGGCAGTACTTTGAATTTTTAAAAAATATTTATTGATGCATACAAGAACTGGGGTGTAGGCAGAGGTGTGGGGGTGGTAAGAGGATTCACCAGAGACAGAGTGGGGAGCAGAACAGGCAGATTGACTGAAGTACACTGCTGAGGGGAGCGGTGGGTGAGGCAGGAGAGGTCTGCTGCACCATGTGGGAAGCTCCCTGGCCAGGGATTGAACTTGTGCTGCAGTGGCTGCTGATAGCTTCATAGTGCTGAGGCTTAACCACTTGCTCCACCAGGGAGGCCTACAGTACTTTGAATTTTTTTAAGTTTTTGTCTCCTGCCTAAAATGGGAATGAAGATGATTCTATGAAGATATATTTGATTCCTGAGAAAAATTATTCCATGCAGAGACTTATCTGTTCTTCAGAAAGGTGTATTGAGTATCACAGAGGCTCAGAGAAGTCCCCTAATCTTTCCTACCCTGCTCCATTTTCCTAAGACAGACCTTCATCACTACTCCTCTGCATTAATGTAACAGCCTCTTACTTGGTTTTGGATTCCAATCGTTTTACCTCTTTAAGGACATTGCATTGCTTCTTATTAACATATTCTCACAAACATGGTGGCTTAAATGTATACAAATTTATTATTCAGTATCATGGTTCAGAATTGCAAATTGTGTCCTCCTGGAATAAAACCAGACGTCAGCAGACTGATTTTCCACCTGGAGACTCCAGGGGATAATTTACTATGCCCTTTCCAGCTACTCAAGGCTGCTCGCAGTCTTTGGTTCAGGGTTCAGGACCCTCTTCAAAACGAGTAACAGTAGGTTGAGTTCTTCTCAGGTCTACCTTTTTTTTTTCTGACTCTCTGTTCTTCTCTGATCGTTCTGATTTCCTCTTCCACTTTTAAGGGAAAGTGCCTTGTGATTACATTGGATAATTTAGGATAATATCTCTATTTTAAAGTCATCTGATTAGCAACCTGAATTCTACCTGCACACTTGATGTCCCTTTGCCATATAGCCTAACAAAGTCACAGGTTTCAGGGGTTAAGAACATAGCCGTCTTTGGGGGCCCATTTTGCTGCCTCCCACCGCCATCACCCACATAACTACCAGAATAAGCTCTCTAGTATACGCACCTGATCAGAACTCTGTCCTGATTAAAACTTCTCTGAGTCTCTTATTGTCATTCAAAATCCTTGACATACAAGCTTTGTCACCCTCTAATTGTACTGTATCTCAGTCTCTCAGTTTATTCTCTGGCAGGACTGAAATAATGATAATTTCTATCCCCCTCTCTGTCCCCATGTCCTCACCTTGCTGTTTCACACCCCTGTGCATTTGCTCTTTCTGGTCCCTTTGCCACTTCTTCATCTGGTTACCTCACCTGGTTTTCTTGCTACCTCCCTACTTTCCTTTGCTGGTTCCGCTTCCTCTCCTGATTTATAAATGTTTGAGCTCTTCATGCCTTGGTCATAACCTTCCTCTGTCCTCTCTCTCTCCTTAGATGATCTCATCCATTGTCATGACTTGAACCACCTGAGGATTCTCATATTTTTATTTTCAGCCCAGACTTTTTGTCTAGATTTGCATAGATAACTGCCTGATGGAAATCTTGACCTGGGACTCCATAGGCATTTTAGTCATTTGACATTCAAGACAGACTTCCTCTGTATTCTTCTCACCCCCTCATTGCTGAATTCATTCACTCATTTGATGAATGGATGTCATTATCCAGTAGTACAACTAGGTAGCTTTGAATGTTTACTGCATGTACCTGACTCTTCTCAGTTTTAATTTTAGGACATCCTCTTGAAGAAATCCTGTTCTCATTTTAATCTTACAGACAAAAAACTTTGGGACCCAGAAAGGTTAAATACTCTGCCTAATTTACAAAGCAATGAGTGCTAGAGCTAGGATTTTAAGCATTACAGTCTGAGTCCTTATCTCCTGCTCTCAGCTCCAATGTTAAACAGCTTACTGGCTTCAGAACTGTTTCCAGGAAACGGCTCAAACCTCGAGGATACTCAGTGAAATAAGCCAGAAAGAAAGAGAAAAATATCGAATGGTTTCACTTATAACAG
>PVIJ01015071.1:0-37938 GCA_004024925.1 Scalopus aquaticus
GACTATAGGGAGGCGGGGTGGGAGAGAGACACTCAGCGGTGGGGGAGGGGGGAGGGGAGGATAAGGGCACAAAATGGAAGAGAGGAGAATACAGGGGACCATGGAGATGGATCACGGGTGAATTGGTGGTGGGCTGCCCAAGGGGAATACAAAATGTAAAAGACACAAATAACAATAAAAAAAAATGGAAAAAAAAAATCTCCTAATGCTCTTCCAAAAAGAGTTAATTAGTTGAACACCTGACTTCTTTTCTTTTTTCTGGAGGTAGATATCCATTATCCAAGGTAAATTCTAAAATCTTTCCAAGATGACTTCCTTCCATGTTTCATCACTCAATTATTTTGTGATGAATTATTGTATGTCTCAACAACTGGATTTTTATTAAATTTTCATTTCAAGGTAGTTTATTTGCTTAGTAAGTACTGGAACAGCATAGCTAAAATTACTCCGTTAGGTCTCAAGCCAAGTGTGTACTGTAACTATACACTGACTACTTTCCTTCTTTTGCCTTAGGAATTATTCTCAAACAAAAGAGGTGAAAAAATAGAAACTGAATTCCAACTTTGGGAATCTGTCCTATTTATGGTTTTTAGATATTGCTAAATGGTGGCACATAAAGTAATATCCAAGATTTCTAAATTATACTCAGAAGTGGAAATATCAAATCAACAACTCGCCAGGAGGGTGTTAAAGGAAAAAAATGCATGCAAAAACTTATGCTCGATAACCAGTATGGAGAGTATCCAATCAGGAGCAGATAGTAAAAGCAAGAAAAAAATTCAATAGAATTTGTAGTAACATAAAAAATGACTATATTTTTTTACCTGTTTAAATAGTACTTAATTTCTAATAATCACTCTTGCAAGTTAACTGATATAAGTATTTTCATTTCTAATTATCCAATAAATAATAACTTATCCAATAAATAAATAAAACACTGTTGCTTTTCTTTTTAGTTTGCTTCATTTTAATTCATGTAAGAGTTTCATAGCTGCTAGTTTTAAAACAAAGTAAATCCATCATTTATTCATATCGATTTTTATATCATTAAACACCACTGAGTTTTATCTTATCCATAATTTTTTATTTTAAAATGTATGTGAGAGAAACAAAGAGATTCAAGAGAAAAAACATAAAAAGTAAAGCTCCTTGGTAACTGCTTTGGAAATTCTCTAACAAATCTCTGTCTATCTAGATATCTGTCTATCCTGAAATCTTGAAATAAAGATTTCAAGGACTTAAAAAACAGTAGTAAGATTATTGTAATACAACAAGAGGTCAAATTATATCACTATGACATCTATTTTTACATAGGTATAGCATCTTACTTCAATGCATGTATTATTAATTATGAAGTTCTAGAATTGAAAAAATACTGAGAATTTGTTTAAAGTAACTTTTCAGCTGCAAAAGGAGTCTTTTTAACTATTCAAAATAGACTTTATAGCTCCCTACCCGAAGTCAAGGATAATATTGAATAAACCCAGTAAGAAAATGATACCTCATTCTACTTTCCACTAATCAAGTATGATAGTCAAGATACATTCACTTTTGGCACTAACAACACCAGAATAAAAGAGCAATTTAATACGTATCATTACCTCTGCGCCTTTGACTTTTTTTTTTTTTTTGCTCTAAACTGTATTTACTTCACAAAAATCTATGCTCATTATTTCAATTATAGAGTGACTCATGGACTCAGATTTCCCTTTAAAACAAAACAACCAGATATAAGGAACAAAATTAAGTTGCATTTAATTGCTCTGATCTTAATGAACTTGTTAATCCTATTATCTTCAATGGAAAAGGTTACTTATCCTTGTTTTAGCTGAAGTCTCCATGAGAATATCTAAAGTAACAACCTTTTATTTCCTCCAGTTTACTTACATTGGGACTTTCTGACTAGGAGAATTCTCTCTTATGATAATTCCCAGTTGTATCCTTTGACTCCAAACTCCTTTTTGACTTCCTTATTTCTATAGGATAAGTCAATTTTTCTCAGTGTCTTTCCAAGTTCTTAGGCTCAACCTGGGGTTAGGATTAAGCTACCAAGATAAACACTGAAAAAATTTCCAAACAGGAACTGGCTTTTAATTTCTAAAATTTATCCTCTAAATTCTGTAAATCTGATAAAATACTCCTTTCATAAAAGCTTTGCCCTGTAAGTGACAGGATCATTATGGTCCATGTGAATGATAAGAGCCATCCTCATTCTCTTGACCTCATTACTATTATCAGATTCATCAGAACCATCATCACCACTAATACCCCCTAATGTGGAAAGAGCCAATTAATGTATAAAGGGAACACCTGAATAATTTAAAGAAACTTTAGCACGGCTATCTTTTATTTAAAACTTCTGGACTCTTTGTCATCAAATGGTAACTGGAATTTTTTCATGGATTTCACCATATTAAAAATAAGATACGGAGGCTTAAAACTAATTAGGATTGGCTTGTAAGCTGGAGATACTTTCCAGACAACTGCTAACACAGTTCTCATCGAATGTGGAAAGAAAAATGTATTTCTGGAAGTAGAATGAGGTATTTGCTGGAACTGCCCCAATGAAACACAGAATTATTGGATTTGGCCTCAAAAATATTTGTTTATTTCACAAACTATGTCATGACAGTAATTGGTAAAACTCAATAACAAGAGCATAATCTTGACTCCACTGAAAGGTCATATATATTCATAAATAGCTATTTCCACATACAGTGATAATTTTATTTCCAAGTTAAATCCTTTATATTTTATATGTATTTCATCATCTATTTTATAATAATTCATCAGAATTATTCTTTCCCTCTAAGCAGATACACATCAACTTTTAAGGAATTTTGACAGACATTTTTTGGCTGGGATATACTATGCACGATGACAAACCATTCTTGCCAATATTTCTGTCATCTTCTAATGTGCTAATTATTACTTTGGGCATCAAATGCTTTATGGGTTTTGTTTAGTCTCACTCAGATTAGAGAATCTAATGAAACACAATCTCTAAAATTATGGCCTCCCTGGTGGCGCAGCAGTTGAGCACTGCGCTGTGGAGCTGTCGGCAGTGCGTGGTGCGAGTTCGACGCCCGGCCAGGGAGAATCCCACATGGTGCAGCAGACCTCTCCTGCCTAGCCCGCTGCTCCTCTCAGCAGTGTATTTCTGATCTGCCTGTTCTGCTCCCCACTCTGTCTCTGGTGAACCCTCTCGCCGCCCCACGCCTCTGCCTGTACCCCAGCTTTCGTGTATAAATAAATAAATCTTAAAAAAAAATTAATGGTTCTTACTCAAGTTTTATTATTTTTTTTACTACCACTGCACGATTCTCCCAAATCCGGATTTCATGTGTCTGGGGTGTTGGCAGGCACCAGGAGTCTGTGAAAACTGCTCAGGTAATTATAACATACAACCAAGATGGGACAAATGCTGTGGTCCTTTGAAGGTTAACTCCAGAGACAAGGAAACTGAAGCACTAGAGATGAAATGTCCTTCCTTGGGACACAAACTATTCGCTGGTAGAGCTAAGTGGGAACCCAGTGGCAACATAGTTCATTGTCAATACTGTTAATGAACTATACGGCAATAGACAACATTTTGCCTCTCTGAGCTTCAGGTTCCCTGACATAAAGTTGTAAGAGCAATTTCTTAGGAGTATATATCCCTCAGTCCCTGTGTTCTATATGCAGTGGTGCGTCACTTCCTTAAACACTGGTGAAAAAGTATGGGATCCAGTCTAATACACACATGTATCTGCTAAGCACGGCCAAAACTTAAGTAGCATAAATAGAGGTACTTCACCTTATTTGTATTATTTAGCATATAAAAATCATAAAATTTGCCACAATGTATAAATCCAGACTGAATTAACTCATTATCTAGGAGACAAAGAGAACTATAAATAGGCAATTGGTTACTAAACCCTCACAGATTAAGGAAGGTCAAGGATTAAAAAATACTTGCTTTGTAGGAAAGTGGAGGAGACATTGATGAGAGGGAAGAATATGAATATTGTATACCAAGATAAATGTATTTCTTTGCTAGGTCAAAATATCTGGTCTACCCTTTCTATTCCTCCTCATACTTTTAATTAGTAGACTTGAATTGTTAAATTTATTTTATAGAATATTGTTTAATAGATAATTTTGAGCAATTTTCACATTTTATCATAATCCTCTACTCTCATGATTGAACCATTAAATTGTATAATACTTGTGTTTATGGAAGTGTACTTTGGGTTTGCTATGATGACATCAGATTGCTTATTTCATTCTGTGTACTTAATTCTACTTGATTTACTACAGCTTAGTAGAATTTTTTGCTTTTTTTTGAAATGGGGTTTGATATGTGCTTATGTTATATATTTCTGTTTCTCATTTTTCTGAAGCTTCACATAGGATTTCAGCCCCACTGAATATCTGAAGATGTGGCAGTTTGTTCCTATAATGCAAAAAAAAAAGATTCTTATGAAGCAGTGTGTGATAATTAGGATAATAAAATTAAATATTTCTAAGTTGACATTACTTTGCTTAACCTAAATATTTACTTTCTGAAGGGATTCAGAAAAAATAGTATCATTAGAAGCATGATTTTTTTTTTTAGTCTTTGTTCATTCTCATATTCCCTTGCATATTTAAAGTTTTCCTATCAGATATGAATGTCAGCATTTATACCTTTGGTATATATCCAGGCAATAAATTCCAATCTAAATTTGTAATATGTCATAAAATAGTAAAACAAAACAAAAATTCTATGCTTAAACTATGCTTGCAAGGAAGTGTATGCATTGTTACTATCTTGAGGGTGATTCATTCCTTCTCATGCAATGAGAATGTCTTCCTCCTCCAAGGACACTGAGAAGAATTTTGAGAATAGCTATGATATGATGGGAGAAAAAAAACAAACAGGACTTGGAATAAAACATTTTGTTTCTGTTTCTTTTCTACTTCCTTCCTATGAACTGTATGGCAACAGACAACTTTTTGCCTCTCTGAGCTTCAGTTTCACTGACAAAGTTATAAGAGCAATTCCTTGGGGGCATATATCCATCAACTCATAATATCATAATTGGTTGCTGGGGGGATTAATTGAGAGAACATGTATAAAAAAGACTGTGTCCAGTACAACCCATTGCTAACGAAACAAAATAAAGATAATGGCAGCAAACAAGAGATAGGCAAAAATTATAGGACTCTTAGAAACAAACTACTGTGCTTAAATTAGGGATGTTAGCATTATATTTTGAAAAACTCTTGCCCAAGATTCCAAATTTTCCTGAGCCTCCTAGAAATTATGCTTGGCAGCAAGAGTGACAGACTGCACTGGTGACTGAGTACCCTTCGAGGAACACAACACAAACCATATTCCTTAATGAACTGTACACATGTACTAACGGGTATATATATTTTTCTTAGAAGTTTTGGAAGAGCTTAACTAATAACAGTAGCTAAATTTGCTTAACACTTCGCAGTTTAGAGAACACTAACACAGTAATTATAATAAGAATGAAAACTCAATCATTTGGAAATCCATAAATATTCTCAGCAATTTCTACAGGCACTTGAACAGAGTTTAATTTGGGGGACATGTACTGAAAATAGAAATTCTTATCTATTTTGATAAGATCTGAGTACTGAGATCAAATAATTGTTATAACTATATTAATTAAAGTTTAAGGTGATGGTCTATATTCATATTTAGTTGTAGCCTTGGATAGTAAACTTTAAAAAAGTAACTAATGAAATATATTTTAAAAATCTTAGTTAAAGCCCATTTTCAGTTTAAGAAGTCCTAAAAGTATTTACACTCTGGATTACTACCATGTTTTTACAAAACTCATAAAATATAATGAGGGAAGCCTTAACTCATTTCAATTTATTTATTTTAAATATTATTCATTCAGTATTAACTACATTTTTACCATTCATTGTGTCACAGAGCTCCAGGTGACCTGTTTCTTGTTTGAGACAGAAAATCAAAATCAACAAATATGAGTGAACTTATCTTTGTATTTTTAAAAAGTAGATCCTCAGTTCCATTTGTAAAATTATTATTATTTGTTGGCCATACGTTTATCATCTTGTTGTATGCCTTAGAATTCCCTGTTGATCCTTCATCACCACTGGATACTGTCATAAATTTTGACTTCTTAAAGTTCTTTATATAGCAAGCAATGAAGAATATTCAATCCTCTAAATGATTTAAATGAGTGAAATTCTCTAGTGTATATGCTATATATTTTTATGGATGTCTGTGTGCGTCTGCCATTAATTGCAAATTTCTGAAAACGAACAGTTTCCATTGAGACTTATATTTCTGAATTTTTAGCTACAGATGGCTCTGAACAGATGCTTGTAACCTGGAAGATTCTGCTAGATTGGTTTACAATGTTTAATGTAAAAGAACTCCTTCCTTTCTGTGATGTACATATAATAAATAAATGTCTATATTGCTCATAAATTTATAAACAGCTAATAAGGCAAACTGATGAAAACTTACAACTTTTGATTACTTTGAAAAAAATCCACATAAATTACATTTAAGCTCATTAAGTACCATTTGCTTGTTTTATTAGAACTTCATGTAAATTAGTTTTATTTACCTAGTAAATACATAGTAAAACAAAGGAAAACTTTGATTATCTGAGTTATCTATTTTAAGTGGTATATCTTAACGATGATGGGAGGAAGCATAAAATAAATAACCCACAGGTGCTTTGCATCTTTAAATGAGGCAATCAGAATGTAAAAATTTAGTAAATTTTATCATCTTAATTGCATTTAAAGCTAGAAAGGAAAGTAATGCCTTAAAAAGGCATTTCACAAGATTTATACAATGTCGTAAGTGCATTTGCACAGATCTAACTAAGTAATCTTGCAATTTATGTGAGAGCTACATGTTAGTAAAGTCAGATTTTGTATAGATAGCTCACCGGAGCAGGGCCAGAAAGGGACATAAAATTTTAAACAGGATAGTCTCACAGGAAATAATTTCTGCAGCTCTGTCAGGCACATATTCTAAAAGGTTACTTTATTCTCCATGATCACCTATATCAGTATTTCACAGACTATTCTTTTGAACATTGATTGTCTTTAATGTATTTGCAGATATAGTTTGAACTAGTGCCAGAAAAATTAAAAATCCTCCTTAATTATTCAACACAGACTAATAATTTACTTTTGACATCTAAATATTTATTAATTCTTTTGGAAGGATTTTGTCGTAAGTCTGAAAAACCAATGTTCTTGAGTCTCATCAGCCCTGCTTTTTAATATCTTAAATGGAAAGAGCCAGAAAATATTCTCATAATGAGAATGTAATCTGTGTTGATACCTGTAGCCATAAGATCTTTCAAATTCATTCCTTCACCTCTTGAAAGTGCTAGAAAATGGATCTTATTTTTCTGACTCTACAACTAGTTTCCTTTTTCTCTCCCATCTTGTGAATGGCTATATGTGGAGTGATATTTCTTTTTACGAAAGCATGAAGAACAAATAGTAATCCTTTCTTTTTAACTGTCTTTTAGGAAAATTCTCTGAAATAATGTTCCAGTACTTTCCTTTTAATAATGGATGTTTCTGGCATCTGTGAACACCCAAAGCTCTGCTGCCACCCAGGCCTCCCCAGCCCACCTCCCCCCCGACCCCACCCGGCCCCCTTTAATGCTAATTTCATAATGTGCTGTTCATGTGGGCAATCAGTCTAATTCTTTAATACCTGGGTTTGCCCATCTTCTTATCTCAGATAATCTCTCTTAATCCATCCTATCCATCCATAACCAGAGTGACTTGCTAAATCTTGTCATCACTGGGAGCTACTCAAATTCAGTCAATGTACCCTCTGATTATAATAAAATTAATCCTAAATTGATATTTTCAGAAATCAATTTAAAATTCTTATATAATAAGGGTTTAAAATATGTCCATGTTTTCTTCCAATTCTTATGTATTTCCTTCTTATTTTGTACAATTTCAGAGAGTCCCTTAACTCTACGGCCTATGAATCCATTTCATTTTCCCACTGTGTCCTGTGACTTACTTTGCTTTAGCCACTTACCTATTATTTTAAATCCTTGAGTAATTCAAAGGTTTTTATTGCATTCACAGGTGTTCACATATTATTTCCTTTTCTTGAAACATTTTTGCATTATTCTTAACTGATTTGTCATCATAAAGAATGAACCACATTGAAACATAACACTTTGATCAAAATCTAATATCCTTTCAGCTCACTAACTAATCACTTAACATTCTTCAGATTGAATATCACCAACTTCTGTGGAGCACCACAGGTGTCCTGTCAGTATTACCTATTTGGACCAGTAGCATGTTTTCTAGTGTCCTTCAACATCTGTTATATACTTTCTTCAAATGACCTTTGACTTAACCTCTCTACCCTTATTCTCATGAATGCTTTGCTTCCATCCATCAGGAAAATCATCTCTTATCTGTCCATTAAAAATGGAAGAAGGAACTCCCTTTTACGACAAAAATCTAGTTTTCCATAGTTTCTGGACCCTGCATTCTCTTCATGCATGTATTCATTCTCTCATCCAAGTCATTTTTCACACAAAACCACAGTGATTTTATTTCAACACATGTATGATTTCTTCCTTCTGTAATATCTTCTAGGTGTTTGGACATTAAATTTAGGATAAAATGCTATAAGATTCTCTATGATCTGCATCTTGCTTTACAAGTCTCCAGTCTGGTTTAATATTCTAGGAATAGAAGATCCCTTTAAGTTCCTGAAATATAGGAAAGCTGTCTTTCAGTCTGTTATTACGAAGACTGTTTCCTCTACTAGAATATTCTCCTACCCACACTTTACTGCTTAATTCCTACCCATGCTTCAAATCATAGCTTAAACATCACTTCCAATGAGAATACTTTGATCTTTCAATACAGGCGAAAATTCTCCAGCATTCCAATTATATTTTCTTTCAAAGCACCTAACAGCAGACCCTGATAAAGGCTGACTGAATAAATGGTGGCTAAAATAAAGAGTGCAGGTTGAAGGTAACTTTCAAAAGTTAAACAAGTCAAATTATGAAAACTTATTATTATTTTATTTTGGGGGTGGTATCAGTTGCTCTAATTGTTGGCAGAAAAGGAATAATTTCAATAGCATTTGCACTACTATGTTTATATATCTAAAAGGATTTCTTTTCAGTTATTGAAATATTAATAACCATATACAAAGCTAAATCCTTTGACTTAGAGATAGCTCTATGTCCATATCCTTTGCAAAGAAACGTCTTTTAAAAATGTTTATAAAATCCTATTTTCCCATTTGACATACTATGCTGTCTACTCAATCTATTTGCTTGGTACAAATTGGATTTCATAAATTCTATTATATAAATGAAACCTGTTTAACTTTGCTACTTGGTCTGAGCATCTTTCACATAAAATTCTGCTCATGATCATGAGAATAAGAGGAAGTATTTAAGTATATCAGTGACTGAAAATTAAAAATATAAGTCATAACACATCCCTTAATAGCAGATTGACAACACTGTCACAATGAAATAAACAGCACAGTAAGGTACTGTCATATAATATATCAGAACTAACACATTGGCTAGACAAATTTGTTATTTTCTTTGTTAATGTGAGTAATATTCAGATACTAAAGGAAAATGCGTCTCTCAAGAAAGCAGTTGAGTACAAAGGGTGTTTTGTTACCTAAACCTATACTTTAAAATCATGTTTTTAAATTATTTGAATTTTCTAGGAAAAAAAAAAGTTTACAATCAAAAAAGCAGATGTAATAGAGTTGTGGGGGAGTTAGAAGTCAAGATCTTTACTTTTAGGATCATAAACTGATGGAAAGTGCTGTCACATAGAGATAGCAAAACATTTGATAGTTATATATCTTAGCAACAGAGTTTTATTTTTATTCATTTATTTATTTTTAATTAAATATATATTTTTATTGTTATTTATGTCTTTTACATTTTGTATTCCCCTTGGGTAGCCCACCACCAATTCACCCGTGATCCATCTCCATGGTCACTTGTGTTCTTTTCTATTCCATTTTGTGCCCTTATCCTCCCCTCCCCCCGCTCCTCTCTCCACCCACTGATTGTCTCTCTCCTATTTGGTTTCCTTATAGTCCTGTTATAAGTGAAACCATTCGATATTTTTCTCTTTCTTTCTGGCTTATTTCACTGAGTATGATCTCCTCTAATTCCATCCATGTCGCTGCAAATTGCATGTGTTTATCTTCTTTGAATGCGGAATAGTATTCCATTGTGTATATGTACCACATCTTCTGGATCCAATCATCTATTTTTGGACATCTGGGTTGCTTCCATATCTTTGCTATTGTGAACAGTGCCGCAATGAACATATGGGTTAGCAACAGAGTTTTAATCGCCAGTGAGAGCAAACCTAGAGAGGTCCATCTGCCAGTGCTGATTATTTGCTCTGTAGACCCATAAATCTGAGGTGAATCAATCTGACCAATAACGTATTGAGGTCAATTTTGAAGGAACCTCAGTTTTTCCTGGATGATATGGTAGTGAGGTTGCCACTGAGCCCAGATCATTACTCCATCGGTTTCTGATGAAAGTTTGCTATTCATTGTGGTTGCGATGCACACGAATGAGTTACAAGTCAAGAATCATGTGGCAAAGGCCATCATAAACTATATTAATTTTCTGTACCTGAGAGGTGCTATCAACAAAACTGTCTATCTGGGGGCATTTTGACCCAATGATCTAATCCTACAAAACATTCAAAATCTTAAGAAATGTCTCCCGCAGAGACTGGAAAAGTTACAATGATTAACTCGATTAGAAATCTACAGAGAACATTATTAATGAAATGTATAATTAAAAGTACACTTGTAACAAAAAAGTATATTCTATTATTCTGTGTGCATATATATACATATGTATGTAGATACAGGTGATAGTAGCCACGTTAATTTGAAAATAAAACATTTGTATTGTAATGGCACTCAATGGATATCCCATTTCGAATTGATTACAGGAGAACAAATATTGTGTGATAATATCTAATCTTATATTCATGAATAGATTAATTATAACTTTCAAAATGCTAGTCTTAACCATGAGAACACAATGACATTTACTAGTAAATTAATGTAGACTGCTTCCCAAATTAAAGGAGATTCAGGAGATTATTAGGAAAACACAGTGTATAGGAAAGAAACTATCTTCAGATACTCAATACAGCCTTCTATCTTGCTTTAGGTACTTCACCTACAGTCAAAGAGTGAGGGCAATACTCTTTATTTGCTTTCTACACTTCCAGTCTGAAATTCACCTTAGGTCTTCTAGTACCTTTTCCATCTGTAAGACTCCTAACTCCTCAAAGGAAAGAACAGTATTTCAAGTTTGTCTTTTTAGAGTGCCTGGTATACTGTCATATACAAAATTTAAGAAAGCTTTGTTGACTTACTGATATGGAAAGCTTTTATACAGATGGGATATACAAAACTGTGATGAAATAGAGGGTTCACAGGCTGGGACTTTCTGTTAAAGGAAACTTTAGAACTTGTCCAAGTCCAGATATGATCTTTAATGCTACCTAGAAGTGCCCTTTGCCCTTTTTTATAAGTATAGTCCTTCCCAATTCTGATCAAAAGATACTTCTGCCATTTCAATGACTACTGAGGCAGATGATCTAAATGTTCTATACAGTTTCAGAGATACCTCAGTGCATAGTCATATCAGAATCAAACAGAAAACATTTAAATAAGTAAGAGTTTGATGATCATTTTCCATATATTTTAATGGTAAAGCAAGCTTCTGAAATCGCTAAATATTGACTTTCTTTTTATTTATGTTCACTTGCCTATTTTGGCTTGTTACTTCATTTGAAAGTTTATTAGATAAGAACAAAGGGAGATAGAAACAAGAAGAAGCTGACAGTTGAGAGATGTGATCAGACTTCTACTTAAATTAGAAAAATCAGAAAGTTAGTGAATAATAAAATATCTCAATAATCTATACACTCTTATTTAATGGGCCATAATTATGTCCTGACAGGGCAAAATTTTATTATCAAGTAAAAACAATTGTTGTATACTGTTTAAAGTTAAAAATGTATTTAAAATTCCATCCATTTCATATAGAGTAATAATAAGCAGCTGCATTAATTTTAACACACATAGCTTGTGTTTTAAACAGTAATCATTAAAATATGATAAATAATATAAATATCAGTGGTTAAATATGTATAATCATATGAAATACTGACTTACAGATAGAAATAATTTTTTTCTCAAAATGTTCCAGCTTTGGACTATACCATTCAGGATATATAACTCTTCATATAAGCCTTGTAAATGGTATGGAAAAGCCCTGTTTTCTGCAAATTTGATGTTTGTTTTATAAGTAGAACTATGTGATCAATTTTCAATACAGGATATATGAGAGGAAACACTCATTTCTTGTACTGAAGCTTCAAGAAAGCAAAGAATTCCCTTGAGGAGAAACAAAATATCCCACAATCCAGGAAGTTATCATTTAATGAACAGTATTACAATGCAATCAGGATTAATTCTCTTATATGGTTTCATTTTAGCTCTTGAAAAATTTTAAATCACAATATTAGTGATTTTTCATGTAAAATGACTGATATTATTCAAAACAAGAATGGAATAGTAATTCCTTAATTGCAAGAAAGCACTGTGGAAAAAAAAAAAGAAACCACTCCTTAATTGCTTGGTGCCAGATAATAAAGAAACAATCTCCTAACACTAGGTCAAATTTTCTTTAGAACACCAATTTAAATACTAGTTGGCAGCCTCAGTCTTCCTTTGGCAAAGTCTCCTTGAAGGATCAAGAAGCCTGGAGGAAGAGTATTATACTTTGATGAGTCTGCAAAGATTGGTTGATGATTATGTTTAATTCCTAGGTCATGCAATATTCTCAGGAGCTTATTTGTCAGCATTTTCTACATCTGAATTCAGTTACTAGGAATGTGAGGCCATATGTTTTATATCCTGCAAGAATACTAAATTCACAAACATGTCAACCTCTGCTGTTTATGATAATAATATCTAACAGAAAACCGACAGCACCATGAGGAAATTGAAGTTTATGTGCAATTAAGAGTAAATATGTCACAATGAGTTAAATTCTAAAAACTTTTCATGCAAAAAGGTTTTTAAAATTAGCATTTTAGTAAAGGTTGCTCTCAAAGAACACTAACAATTCTTTGGTAACTAATAAAGAAAAGAAATTATAGATATTGATTGAAGGATATCCTAGAAACAAGATATGTGTAACAGAAATTTAAATTAAAATTGCTAATACATAAGCCCATAGTTTAGCAATATAACTGACTCTAGGAATTTTTTGTGAATGTAATTTTAACTCATTTCCTGTAATTTTTTTGAGCACAGGGAAGAAATGTCATTGTTAATGCAAAGGCTTGTAAGAAGTTTTCTGCAAAGTGATGAGGTAAAATAGTAAAAGTCTTTTACTATTGGTTTTCTCTCAAAGTTCTGTATTCTTTGAGGTTTTAAAATAAATCCTCCACACACTGATGGAAAGTCAGCACAGTCTTTGTGGCTTGGGGTTGATAAAGGCATGAGCTATAGCTATACACTTAAAACACCAATTTTCATATGGAGTCTCTGAAGTCCTCTTCTGCATTCAAATGATTTATTTTTTTTTATTTTTTATTTTTAGCTTTTTTTATTTTTTTTATTTATTTTTTATTTTTTTACATACAAGCTGGGGTACAGGCCAGAGGCGTGGGGTGGTGAGAGGGTTCACCAGAGACAGAGCGGGTAGCAGAACAGGCAGATCAGAAATACACTGCTGAGGGGAGCAGCGGGCGAGGCAGGAGAGGTCTGCCGCGCCATGTGGGATTCTCCCTGGCCGGGCGTCGAACTTGCGTCGCCGCTGCCGACAGCTCCACAGCGCAGCGCTCAACCGCTGCGCCACCAGGGAGGCCCCAGATGATTTGTTTTAAATCATGTCATTTACCATAAGGTACCAATTTTCAATCCCATGCTCCTGATAATCCTTATTTGTGTGCTTCTCCATTAAACCTTATTAATAGTTTCTGAACTGTTTTTCTTTAGTGCAAGTAAAAGTCAACTCAACATACTTAGCATAAAATGACAAATGGTGTCTTGCTCATAAATGCAGATGTTTCCAAGGTTGTGGCTGACATATATGTGTGGGCAAAACAGCTATAAAATCACTAAAGAGGTTACTTTGGAAATGTTCAACAAATGTAAATGAATTATATGCAATGGTTTTATTACTTTAGCAGGAAATACACACTTTCTCATATTCTTTGTCCACAATAATATTTCAATAATACTCTTCAATTTAAAAAAAAAGAATGAACTAAGTAAAACAAAAATAAACTTTATACTGAAAGAACAAATTAGCTGGCACCAGAAGGCGAAGTCGACAAGGGTGTTAAATCAGGCTAAAGGGACAGATACATGATGAAGGATGGAATGAGACTTTCGCATTGAACATAACAAAGTATGTTGATCTGTAATGATGTATACCTGAAACCTATAAACTGTTACAAATCAATGTGACTTCAATAACTTTTTAAATGACAAGACAAAGAGAAATAAAAAGTAATGGCTTATAAATTTAAGAGGTAGCCCCATGTCCCCTCCGTCCCTGAGTTGGTGTTCTCTAGGCCACGCTAGCACACTTAGCCAGAACCTGCAGCCTCAGCACACCTGGGAGCTTGCTACAGACACAGACTGTAAGGCCCTGTCCAGACCTATGGACTCAGAACATGCTTTTAACAAGATCTCAAGGTGATTCATAGGGACTTTAATATTTGAAAATATTGCCCTGGAAGTACAAGTCACACTCTGAATTTTTAAAAATACTCTTTCAAAGAATCTTTAATTGCTTCAAACTCTACCAGCTTCACTTTTCCTTTCTTCTAAGCCGTTTATAAACTCTTGGAACTTTCCCTTTGACCAGGATAGACAATACCAAGTGACCGCCAATGATGGAAGTCCTTATGTGAATACCCAATCCCCTTACACTCATTCCTCCCCCCCAAAAAAAAATTATTATTTTACCATTAATTTACATAACCATGTAATTTTGGGGTACAGCTTGACACCTCAACATGTGCATGTTCTCACTCACTACCAATGCTCCAGTGTATCACACTGTCACACCACCCCTCATGCCCTCCACCTTTCCCCTTCGCCTCCCCTCTGCTAACTCCCTGATTATTCAGTCTATTTTTGTTTCCATTACTTTCATTTCTAAATACCCACAGACTAAGGAGTCCAGAAGATATGTGGGTTTTGGGGACACAAACTGGAAGATGGTATTTAAGGAGAAAAGATCTGCTTTGTTTTGTTGATGATACTGAAAAACATGTATGCCTATAGACATTTATCTCATTAACAACTCCTTTTGAAATTATATAGTTCTCAGAATAACACATCTTTCTATTTTTATTTTTTCACTGAAGTAACACTGCATTATAACATTATACAAACTTTAGGAGTGCATCATTGAAAATGAGCATGTGTATATATTTCGTGACATTCACCTCCAACAAGTATTTCTATTTGGAGTTGATGCAGTTTAAAAAATGTAGGATAGCATGGTCATTGATGTCTTTCAGTATTTCACCAAGAGCTCCACTGTACTGTAGGAGCTGGAATGAAGTGTCCACTATGTACAGCATGGCGCTGGTGACTGCCAGCAGACAAGCCTTGTCTACTGAGTCACCCTTGTGTAACTGGCAGTCATGTTATAGCGACATGAACCGAAAAATCAGGCAACAAACATCCATTACAGCAACCTCTACCAGGGTTACCTGTTAGATAATGGTTAGTTACCTATAAGATAACCTTCTAGATAAATATTATGATAGATGGAAATACGACAAAGCACTTACAAAATGCACTGATGGGATGGAAGAATCAGGGAAATCAGAATAAGTGAGCATGGCCCTATTTCTGTGAGAAAACAGTTCTGTGAACTACAAGGGTACTTTGTGATGGCAGTTCAGGTGATCAAATAGCAATCCATAGTTTCAGACACTTGTGATGGGTAAGAAGGATGAGGATACATTGCTTAAGACAGGTGAGATATAACACTGATGAGGAATTTATAAAAACATGAAAGCAATTGACAGACTAAGTAGTTAGGCTTGTCAAATTCTCTGGTACCAAGAATTTGCTGTGGGAAAGTCTGCTTATGCTCTTGCTTATTTAGTACCATTTTCAGATTGGCAAACAACTCTTCTTACTAAGTTAATTTCTTAATCTGATTTCAAATTCACAGTTTAAGATTTTCTCAGTAATATCATCTGTCAATCTGAGAAAACAGATGGAGAAAAAAAACATAATGAACCTCTGATGTGGAAAACCAGAAGTTCTTATAAAAACGAATAAGTAGAGACACCTTGCCGTATGACAGCAAATTAAATTCCTCAGTAGTCAAATTATATACATATATATATAAACAGACATATGATATCTTGAGACATGAGTGTATTTAATATTGATAATAAAATTAATAACCTTCAAAATCAATATAAATCATGAGCTTGACTAACACACATATAATAATGTGGTTTTGAAGATGTAGTTTGCAATTCTTTGATTCATATGGTATTATAATTTAAAGAGAGTAAATTATGCCTTTAGTTAACAATGTGTTCATCAGGGCCTCCCTGGTGGCACAGCGGTTGAGCGCTGCACTGGGGAGTTGTGGGCAGCTCGCAAAGCGAGTTCAACACCCGGCCGGGGAGAATCCCACATGGTGCAGCAGACCTCTCCTGCCTCGCCTGCTGCTCCCCTCAGCAGTGTATTTCTGATCTGCCTGTTCTGCTCCCCACTCTGTCTCTGGTGAACCCTCTCACCGCCCCACGCCTCTGGCCTGTACCCCAGCTTGTATGTATAAATAAATAAATCTTTAAAAAAAAAACAAAAAAAACAATGTGTTCATCATGGAAAACATTCACACACCCAAGTTCATGAATTTTATAACTAATCAAGATCAAAATTTGACCTCAACCAGTAGATGGAGAAGTTGATCTGAGAGTAGATTCACAGTGCTATTAAAAGTCTCTGTAAATTGCAGGAGCATAGAGTTAAACTGCTGCTGATTCAGGTATTTGAAGATTGTTTTCATGGTTATTTTCTGGCTGTTCTGCAAAAACAGCTCTTAGCGCTATTCTCTGGCATCACCCAAGGGGTCAGTATTCTTTCTTCAAGATCTATCCTCTACAATTCTTACATGCATTGTTTATAGACACTTAAAAAAAAAACCAAAACAATAACAAAAAACCCTGTCTCTTCTACTTTCAAATAAGCTGGAGTTGTTTCTTTTCTTCATAAATCACTGCTGTACATTTGTATAGAAAATGTTTTTAGGAAACATACAATGTTTATGAATAAAGGCAATGAGTGATAGATCAGAACCTCTCAGAGCAGGATGAAAACACAAGTTTCTTGTAGGCTAAACTGACTTTCTGAAAAAGGCAACACACTTTGTACTTCAGCAGGCTTCCAGAAGTGTGTGCACTCACATCCACCAGGGATGAGCTCATAAATCAGTTGAACAAGTTATCTTGTACAACTTCCACAAACAAGACCATAATCATTTATTTAGCACATTGATGGTTATTCTATATCTTAAAATATGTTAAGAATCTTGAAAATTCTGTGTAACTGGATGTGGAAGGTTGCTCTTTTATGCTGGCATTGTACTGAGCAAAAATGTTTTTGCTTAGAGAGTCAAATATGATTATGAAAGCAATAGATGAAAATGCAGGAAAACTACTTGAGATTGATGCTAAGTTTTAGATTCCAAAGAATGGACTAATACTTTAATAAATTTGGTAATAGCAAGTGAATATTGAGATAGTGATGAAAATGGAAATAAAAGATGTGGGAACTAGATTGAAATTATTTTTTTTGTAAACTGTGACAACATGAAAATAATGTCCTTTAGAAATCTTGAAATAGTTATTTTCTGGAACTGTAATAGTTCAATTCCCATTGTTTAAAATGAATGCTTCATTTTATTAATTTAAATGTGTAAAAACTCTACATAAGCAAAATTAGAATTTTTTGTGGGGATGGGTTTTGGCTAACATATGCTTATATCTAAAAAACAAGGTTTCATATTCACTTAAACAGTTTGGTTTAATCCCAAATTATCTTAATATATCATTTCTATCATTCTATTCTACAAATATTTATTGAGTGCCTATAATCTGCCAACAATGAGTAAAAAAAAAAATGCACTAGGTCTCTGTTACAGAACTTACAGTCTTATGGATGAGATAGACAATAGACAAAACAAAAATTAGAAAGATAAAGATCATCACAGATTGTAAAATGAGATATAATAAAGTGATGATGCCCAATTGGGAAACAGTCTTATGGCATTTTTTAAAAAACAAAAACAGCTCAACAATATAAGTGTCCAAGGACAGATGAGTGAATTAATAAGATGGTGTATATATTCACAATGAAATACTACTCCAATGTAAAAAAGATGACCTCCTGTCTTTTGCAACAAGATGAAATTGGATGGTACTATAAGACAAATTAGTCAGAGGGAAAAAACAAATAAGAGATGGTTACACTTATATGTGGGAAAACAGAATGAAAACAAAGGGCCAGGGAAAACCAAACCGATTAAAAAAATCTGACTAGAATTGAGGCTATCAATGGGGGACAGCAGAATGTACAGAGTATCCAGTGGACAATGGTGGAGGAATCTGGGTGCTTTGGTAGTGGGTCCGTGGTAACATACATCTGCGGGGTGTGATCCTGTACCTCTCAATCATGGACCATGTTGTAAACTGATGTCATCTCAATAAAAAATTAAAACACGTACACGTGAAAAAATAAAACATCTCTGAGCAGTATATCCACGATCCAGTTACTTAAGAAATAGTCTAGAAAATCTATGAATACACCTCATCAGCAAATTCACATACATGTATAGCCTTTATACAAATAAATGATAATCTCTGCAAAAAAAGAGAATGCAATAATCTCCGGAAGTAAGTTTATGGGTGATTTTTGTTCCTGTCTCTTTGGCTCCCTTTTGCTTTCCTATGGTTCAAACTTTTGAAATTGATATATTTTTAAAGTTTTAGTTTGAAAGTCATACTCCTGTGGCCATAAATCAGAGCAAAATAATTGATTAAATTTGGATTGTTGAAAGAACAGTATTGTTCTCTTTAGCCACTGAAATATTGTTCTTTATTCTGCCCAAAGAAATAAAATGTTTTAGTACATTGGTGGTAATGCTAAACACTCAACTTTCATAGTGATTCTAGGTGAATAATGGCAAAAAATTGTTGACTTTTCAGGAATAGTCAATTGAGAAATGCTCAATTAACAAAACAAATGAATATTCATAACAGAATAAATCACTGTGCCACATGTATTGAAAAAATCAATATTTCATAAGATCTATCTCTTCTAAAGAGATGTCTCATACTAGAGTCCTATTTGACACAGATTGGTATTTATATACTTAGTTCTTACAGTGAATGGGAATTTCACCACATATAATCTTCATAGTAGGTAATTATAGGCATATGAGCATTTATGTAACAACTCAGGAATTGTCTAAGATGAGAAACAATACAGAGGAAAGATCATGTATTAAGATTTAGAAAAGATAAAATTCTAGTCCTAAGGTTTTCAACTAACATCATTGTTGAGATGATCTAACTTCAGAGAACTTTATTATATTCATTCGTTAAGGGAGAGGTTCAGCTCAAACAAGATGTCCTCTTATTGCAGTCAGTGTGAAATTCTATGGTAATATTTGGTCGCGTAACTATATCAGAAAAACTTATTTCAGTTTTTTTTCTGAATTTTTAGATTCAATTTTAATTTACTACTAGTATTTATTTACTAAAGTGAAGACATTATCTAAGTTTCAGGTGTGCATTAATAAAAATCAATGTGTATATACTACACTGAATTCACTATTAAAATTTAAGTTCTATCCTTCACCATTCAATTAAGCTCTTTTTCTTCATTTACCTACCCACTTTGCAGATTAAAATAGAGATAAGCTTATCTAGTGTCTATTTTTTTGGGATGAGGACATTGGTGAGCAGAATAGCTCTGTCAAGTTTCAAACCTATATAGTGGCAGAGACTAAATTAGAACTAAGATTTTGTAAATCACCAATATGCAAATTTGATAAAATTGAATTACAGGGCAACTGAAACTAGATACATTATTTTATTTCTTTCTCCTTACATTAATTTTTGAATTTCTCAAAGCCAAATTACTTAGAAATTTTATAATACAAATAATATTAAAGTGGAACAATAAGTTCTCCTAATGAGCACTGAAGCTCTTGTTACTCAGAAAAGCACCTACAGCCACTGGCTTGTGGTTCCCTAAGGTCAGGGAGCTCTCCTAGAATCTGAGTCATGAGGAATCATGTCATAGATAGAAGACACTGAATTAATAGTGCAAAACTGGGCAGGGGAAGGTGCAAACTTAGTTTCTTTGGTTATTTTCCAAAGGCAGGTAACTGGCAAAAATGGATTAACAAGACAAATATGCACAACATAATAAAGTACAATCACTCACGAAAGGGCAAAGTATAAACTACTGTAGATATAAATCCTTAAACATAGCATGAACGAGATCCACAGACAACAACTTATTGGAGATAATACACCACATGAAAAACAATGAGGGAACTATGTTAAGTATTATGATTTAAAGATGAAACACATTCTAATACAGATTTTAATTTTAAAAATAACAGGATTAATGGATTTCTTACATAAACATAAAATCCATACACTATATATAAGACATATATTTAATTTAAAATTATTCAGAAAAAAATGAAAGGAAAGAAAAATAAATTTGCTAGGGAAATACTAACAAGAGTAACTAAACAGGTATTTAAGTAAATACAGAGGATTTCTCATGAAAGCACCCTGAACACAGAGTACCGGGATAATTCTCTTGCTATTTCTCTAGCACTCAATGTGCAGAAAACAGTCAATGACTATTTGTTGTTTAAAATGATGAATATGTGTTTAGATATTAAATAATGAATATCTATGTTGAATGTGTATACGTAATTCATGAAGATAATCTCTGAGAGGGGAGGAGAATAGGACAATGAAAATTCTTTATAATATTCAGTGACTCTTATATTAATAAATATCAAATCCATTATCTTAGATATCCATTTTTGTCCTTTAAAGTAATTATTATCAAAAGAAAGAAAGAATAGTAATTCATGGTTACCTTCTCTACAGTATTCTTTACTATGTTACTGTTAAAATTCTAGATATGTGAGCAAAGCATATTTTTCAAAAGCATGATTCATTTGCATGAGTGATGCAAAGGGTAGTTGGGAAATCATATCCCTGAAAAGAGTTCACCAGACAAGTTATCTTCAAGGGAGTTTTAATTCTGGTGTAGTTTAGCATCAACTGTGTAATTCAAATTCAAACTGAACATAAAAAGAATTAAAATTTATGTTCAATGGGCCAGTGACCACAGATGCAAGCAGAGCTATGCTAGAAAAGCTGATGAAACATTTGACGTTTTATAATTAGACTGTGGTTGTAACATGCTGATTGCAATCAAGTGCAATATGGTGGAGGAAGTAGTGACTTTTATGCTTATTAAATCCTTTTTCATATACTATGACACGCATGTAGACCTTTGCAAGATCAGAAAGTCTGAATGTTTAAGGACTGCATAGCCTCAAAATGTGCGGCAGGAAGCACACTCAATGTCATCACATGCTTCAATTGTTCACAGATCTATAGAAGATTTTTCGGTTTTGTATCTATATAACTAAAATAATCATAAACTTTTAGGAAGCTTATGATAAGAAATCATAAAATAGGGCCTCCCTGGTGGTGCAACGGGTTAAGTCTCAGCCTATGAAGCTGTCCACAGCCACTGCAGCCAGGGAGCTTCCCACATGGTGCAGCAGACCTCTCCTGCCTCACCCACTGCTCCCCTCAGCAGTGTACTTCAGTCGATTTGCCTGTTCTGCTCCCAGCTCTGTCTCTGGTGAATCCTCTCACCACCCCAAAACTCTAGCCTACATGCCAGTACTTGTATGCATACACGAATCTTAAAAAAAAGAAATCATAAAATAAAATAATATTTTCCATTTACACTGATACTTTCAGCAAATCGATATTTTATTTTTGACAGTTTTATTTCATTTATCCTTATTTCAGGGATATGTGAGTATGTGAGATTTCATGTCACTGGTTCTATCAGTCATTGTTTATTCTTAGCTATCAGAGATAAGTGCTAAATATTAAGCAAGCTATTACTTCCTTGCTATGAACCACCCAAAGTCTCAATTCACACATTGTAGCTTCACTTGACTTCTTTCAAGTTTTTTTTTTCATACCTTTTTTCCCCCAATTCAACTAACTTCTGATTAGCTTTGAAATTTCAATTCTGCCATCTTCTTGTTGCCTTTTTATATAGGGAGACTTTTTTTTTGTTTGTTTTTAGTCAGGCAATTTTTAAAATAAACAATGAGTTTAGTATTGAAATTAAGGTTATTTTTATTTAGTATGCTTAATATTTTATTTATTATTACATGCTGTATGCAAATAAAATATGAGGTACTTAAAATAATAATCATCAATCTAAAGCATGAATCAAGGTAAATTTTACCCTAATTTATACAGTTCCATCTGACAAGGGATGGAATAAGCAAACAGAATGTATATCATATTGTACTCTAAATGTATTCTTACATTTTGTTTGCCTTGCTTACCAGATTGAAAGAGATCTGAAAGAAAGATGTTGCGTATAATTTATTTCTGTATCTTCACATCACAGTTAATACAGTGTTCACTTCAAAATGATGGAAAAGTCTGAGGACCTGCATGCTGCATGTGTTTTTGCTGACACGTAAACCCTTCTCCCAGACACATTAAAAATGCTCCTCTGGTCTCTCTGGCCTTCCTACCCATATCCTGTCTAAGAAGGAAGGTATCAAAGTAACACTCTCTAAGATAATTTTTCCTGGTTCCCTTGAGCTAATTTAATTTACATAGGGGCAAAGATTAATCAAATAAAAGCTATGAATAGATTTGTAATAAATGGTACATAATTGATATAAAAGCCAGGAGCACTTATTGTACCTTTATCCTTTCATAACATACTTTAAAAAAAAGAGGTGACTAGATTTCTTTTATCTTCTAATAAAGACATTTATGTTACTTTTTACTGTTAGCCATTTTCTTCTTCTTTTAACGTTGAGGGTCACTGTTCTTTAATAGAAAACAAACAAACCAAATCGCCACCCCAGATCTCTTGCCAAATAAACTATCATTTCAAAAGTTTAACCTTTGATGATCTTTGCTCTTGATTCAATTTCTTGCACTTATACATTAAATCTTCAATCTTCTGAATGAATGTGAAATTGAGGGCAGGCTCTTTATGCAGTATTAAAGACTTAGAGTGACTAGCACAGCAGTTGAGAGGATATACTTTGGAAACATCTTCCATGACCTTGAATCCTGTATCTACTGCTTACTAGTTATGACCTTGAGAAAATTATTTCACCTCAATCAGATCAAAAACTAAATTCTTTCATAAAGTGCACCTTCCTCTTTGATCTTGCAATGGGACAACATTATCATCAATCTAAGTAAGGGGATTCTGACCCAATTAGGGAATACAAAAAACAAAGTGCTCAAATATCTGTTAAGCCTTTGTACTTCTACCTATCCTTCCCTTAATTGCCTACAGTTTTTTTTTTTTTTTTAAAGCTACAAATCTTTGGTCAACACTTTTGTAAATCTGAAAAATTCATCACATCCTATGTTGTAGGTTTGGATGAGCTGGTATTTATAAAGTTCTTAGAACAATGACTGGCACAAGTAAAAATGCTGTGTGAATGTTTGTAAAAGAAAATAAGACTTTTGAAGTATGGTGGAGTGTCTGGCATTATCTGTTAAGATTAATTTAACAGTATACTAAATTTCTGGGTGTCTTAAAAGTATGATAATGTTTTCCTCAGAGAACCATATTTTATAAATTCATTTTGGCTGAATGTAGCCCAAAGGTAAGATGTGACCTCATTCATGGCTTCTCCTGTAACATGTAGCTACTGAAAGGCTAGGGAATTTTAAGTATGGAAATGTTCAGGGTTGAAAGAATGTAATGAGTTTCCTCAAATTATTCTTACTGTAATTTCAAATCAGGGCAGGCTTGATGGGATTTTGAGTGCAGAAATTTGGACAAAACACCTTCAGACTATATAACATGTTAGTCAGAGTTTAACCTATTCTCTGACTTTACATTTTGAGTACAAAACAAAAGAACAAAAAAATAACTGCATAATATTAGCACTTGTTGAATACCCAATGTGTCTTTAGTATAACATGAGCATTTTCAGAAAACTCAATAGAAAATAGGGAAGGGCACCATTATCAGAATAAAGAAATGTAGTATTTCTGAGTAATCAGAGTGAAAATAAAAGGGTTTCTAAAAATTGAGTCTTGGGAAATGGTTTCTGAAAAAGTGGATGAAAACATGTTTGTCGAGAGAATAGCGTAGTTTCTTCCCATGACGAAGATACAACCTAACTGTAAAGGAACAGAATTAGATCGTATAAAGGAATACACTTCTTGAAATTCTCAAATTTGCCTGTAAGGAATGACTCCTGCTTCCTGAACCTGTTGAAAGTGTAGAGTATTACAGATTTTTCAGTTTTCAGCATACTCTTGATAAGTACACATCTGGGTAATTGCATTCTATAAAAAACAGGATTTAATCCTAAAACTAGGAGTATATAATTTGCCCCTAGTAACAGACCATATGAAGGCACTTCTGGAACAGAATGGAGTACTTTGCCCCCTTCGTTGGGAGAGTCTGTCTGCAGCTCTTACTGGTTTAAGTGTTGAATTTTCGACAGTTTTGTTGAAATTCTGTAATTCTGTGGACACCCAGGTATTTGCTAAATTATGTAAAGAGATTAATATTTTAAAGATACATTCATGTTTGAAGTTTTATTTTTTTCCATAAATAAAAAATGCTGAATATTTAAAATATACTTTTCATTTAAAAGATAAATGCATTAAATTCTTCCAGGGTATAAGCAGTAGGCAATTGCTGAATTAAGAATAAGATGTAAATTACCACAGCCTGCAATACTGTCTATGATCTACCCCTGTGTGATCTCACAAATTTATTTTATGCACTTCTCCAAACGCCTAGAAAATTATAGTTACTTGGCTGTTCTCAATTCCCAGAAAAGACCAAGCTACTTCTAAGTAAACGACATTTACTTTTTTGTTCCCTGTGTGATGTTTTCCGTCTAATTTATTGTTGTGTTTATTAGTCATATGATCACTTTAGCAGATACTTTCTAAAATTTTCTTATTGCCAAAATTGAAACCAACTTAGAAATTAAGTATGAAATAATAGAGTATAACTAGGAAGAAAGATATCAAGTAATTCAAAATACAAGATATCAATCTAAGTCAATCAATATACATGAACACCTAATTTGATTTTGAATTAACTGGCAAAAAATAATAAAGAAAAGCATTAAACTAATGAACCTCAATAAAATGAAATGGGAAACCAACTGAATTTTAAAAAAAGGAGTAACAGAATATTGGAAACATCCAACATACCGAGTATGGTCAAGGCATTCAGAGACTAATTTGAACAGAACTATGGGTTTGTGCAAGTCACAATAATTGGTATGGCATACCATTAAACTTCATTTTGCAAATCAAACACTGCAGCATGTGCAAATCAAATATAAAGAGAACTCAATAGGAAAAGTCAAAACTTTTTTAACCAATCATAATTCAGTTCATTTGGTAGGCTGCAGAATGGTTTATGCTGCTAAGGCAGATATTTTCAAATGCTTTAAAACCTATTTCATCAACATAATATTGCAAAATATGTATTCATCTTTATCAGGACTTTGCAGCAGCCACAAGCTCATGGCAACACCCCCAAATCACTGCAGGTTGACTTTCCCCAGTTGCCAAGTCTTTCAATAATCAAGACTCTACAGAATGCAGCTGGCTTACTGTTTGGTAGCCTAAAGAAAAACAATCCAAGCCTTTGCACAATCATAGAGTTTCCAATTCTGTGGCATCCTATTTCAAAGACCAGATTCTTTAACAACTTGCACCTGCCTCTTTACTCTTGCAATGGCACAGTTATAATCAATCCAAACGAAAAGGAGATTTTCATCCCACTAGGGAAAACAAAAATCAGTCAAAGAACTCAAATATCTAACTCAGTTTATACTTCCTGCCTTTCTTACCTACTACCCTTTCTCTGTTTGCCCCTGGCATATTATTTTTTTAATTCTGCAATTTTTTTGCTATCATTTTCCTTGCATTACATAGAGTCTCTCCATTTAGGGTTATTAAAGTTTATCCTTCTGATTTCTTCTGTAAATACAGGTCATGGTATGGTTCCCTGAAGAGGAGCTTTCAGCCACTTTTCTGTTAACCGAGAAGAGGAAGAAACTATTACCGTATTACTATGTGAAATTAAATTTACATACAGTATCACTGAAGATATTCTTTAAGAAAACTTTGGTTGAGTTCATTAAAAGTGTAAAATAGATGATAGCTATTAAAAATCACATTTAAAAATACTAAAACTAATTTTCTTCCCCCAGAGTCAGAACTTTCTTTCCACAAAGTTATTAAAGAAGAAAATATAATTGTAATCAAATGTCTCTTAAAGTGATATAGGGGCTAATTATCCCTGATATATCAATAATAAAAATAATAAGACTTAATAGCAACAAAAGTAAATTATTACTTCCCATGACCATTATCTTGGCTTCTACATGTCTACCTACAAACTTTCTGTGCTGGAAGATCTAAAGAGACCAAATCAAGGCTTCTGCTAAGACACAGTCACATTCATTTACATGAAAAGAATGAAGTGGGTGTTAGCCAATCCTACAAAGAAAACAAAGACAATTCCATGGTCAACAAGAAAAGTTGGAATCAAAATTGACATCATTTTTAAAAAACTGATTATTTAAATTTAATTGCTCTGAGTTTTTAATTTTTTTCACATACTTAAAATTAGGTTGACTAGCTCTTCTCATATTTTATAATATTAATTTTAGCAAGTGGAAATGACTAAAATGACTTTAAACATTCCGCAATGATTTCCTTGTACTATCTAAAGACCTATGCAGATATTTTGTATGCTCATCTTTTCCACAATTATGACATAATTTAATACATAAAATAAAATGAAGCTTTAATATTTACGGAAACCTCTTATCAAAAAATATGATGCAGTGATGCTGGAACTTTAGGAAACAAGGACATTTCAATAATCTCTTGATTTTTAAACCATTTACAAGGTCACGGGGAAAAAAACACTGAATTTAAAATCCTTGATGTTCAGGGATCATTGAGACTATGATGACCTGTCTGTACTGTTTACATACATCAGAAGACTCATGCCCAGGAATATTAAAAAAACTGAACAGAGAAAAATAACCAAAAAATGGCAAATACAAAAATAATGGAAGAAAGACAGGTCACCCACATTTTTTCTCTTTGAAATGGTGATCTAGATGTGAACCAAATTTTAAAAAGACCCACAGTCAGTCTGAATTGCAAGATATTTCCAGATGAACCAATTAAAAGTAATATTGTGTCTATTAAATTCAGTGATAGGAGATTTGCTTAAATTTTAACAGATGAAGGTAAACTATAAAATTTATCTACCACTGGCAGTGTTCAGTGCATTTTTCTACAAAAATAGGAATTTATATATATACACACACATTATATATATGCTATATACATAGTTTTTGTTAACTATATAGACTCTCTACCCAAGAATAAAAAAAAATTGAATAGTCTTAGTCATTTTTGTTTGACAATTTTTTATACATCCAGTTATTTAATAACTTCACTGACACTGATTTTTATGTGGTCCTGTTAAGTTTAATTTTCTCACCAGATTGACTTTTTTTGAATTTTTACTATTTTTGTGCTATCTCTCCATGCAAATGATTTACTCTTTGAGGATAGACATTATGTTTTAACTTTCTTTTTAAATTACTTCTATCATTAGAATGACCTTAGGTATGTGACCTCTCTGTCAGAGATAATCCTGATATTTGCAGAAACTATGCCAGAAATCATTTATGTATATAAAACAGTAAAATAATTGCCAAAGTCAACTGCAACACTGAAGGATAGTTTCTATAAAGTAGTGGGTATTTGCTGACTTCAATTAGCAGAGGAGAATTTATTATTGATTTGATTTCAGCTTAAGAGCGAAGGCTGGATGGCAGTTCTTTTTCTTGCTCTTGTATAGAATGTCTGTCAGAGCTCTGGATGTGCTATCAATGTCTCCAGGATGAATTCTGTGTAACACCCAGGTTGGAAACTCTGTGGTATTAAGGAAACTTTGTTTTCTACACAATAAATTAGATTTTCAGGAATACTGCTCCAGGAATATTTGTTAATAAGAAAATTGGGTTGTTAAAAAATAGAAAACATATTAAATGCAGCTTAAAATATTTCAATTATTTTAATTATGAATATTCTCCAATATCTATATTTCCTCCTCAGAATGGCTGGTACATAGGTAACTGTTGAGAAGCAATGAGTAGTATAACTGGAAAATTCTGCAGAGGTCACATTATAGGTGTACAGAACTAGGTACAAACATGCATTTTACTTCCCACCCTCCCTGTGCCTATGTAACCAAACATGAAATAAGAGCAAAAGTGATCTTCAATCGGACTATTTGTGTGATTCTCACCCATCCTTGTTACATGAAAGAAACTTCAAGGTCTACAGGAAGGACAAGCCACCAGAAAGAAATAATCCTGCCATTTTTATGCTTTGAGGAGAGCTGAACAGGAAACCTAGGCTGTGCTCTTGTATGAGCAGGAACAAACTTTTCTGTTTTTTATCACTGAAATATGGGGGCTATTTGTTATAGCAGTTAGTCTGTCTTGACTAGTACTATAGTCACTGAGTCTCTTTCTAATCATTTTGACCACATACTCCAAGTTAGCCATATATTTAAAGGAGAAAAACTATAGAGTTCATGCTGATTTTTATATTATGTGTGTTGCTATGCTAAACTAATCTAATAATGGCCCAAAATTGCTGAAGATCTGAGAAGATACAAAAGAATTTTTCTGCTGTTTTCTTTATTTAGTTCATTAGTCACTTGAAAGTGCATTTCTCAATTAAGTAATTCATTTGCAATTTTCACTGGGAAATTACATAAGGAATTTCTATCATTTAACACAAAGTTAAACAATTTAAGGCATACACTAGGTAGATACTGATATATTTATGTTCATAAATAAAAACAGAAAAGGTTATAGTTTTCTCCAGTATTTTCAGTTTTAGTAAATTATTTTTGAAATAAGGATTAAAATTTAAAAGACCAGATGAAATATCACATAAATGATAGATTTATTAATATAGACTTTTCTTTTTACATTTATTTTTAAAGATTTATTTATTTATGCATACAAGCTGAGGTGCAGGCCAGAGGCAGGGGGCGGCCAAAGGGCTCACCAGAGAGAGAGTGGGGAGCAGAACAGGCAGATCGATGGAAATACACTGCTGAGGGGAGCAGAGGGTGAGGCAGGAGAGGTCTGATGTGCCATGTGGGAAGCTCCCCCGCTGAGAGTGGAACTCCCTGCTGCCTACAACTCCACAGCACTTAACTGTTGCGCCACCAGGAAGGCCCTCTTTTTACATTTCACATAGGAACAACTTTTTAAAGGTTCAGCTTTTTAACAACTGCATTCATAAAACTGAAAGGTTTAATAAAATTCACCTGAAGAATATGTCTTCTATCTAGCAAAAACATTAATACAGCTTTCTGGTTTGTTTAAAAGAAAAATTCAATATGAAATTATCAGATATTTTTGCAGTTGATGAAAGAATGGGAAAATCCCCATTCAAGGAAACACACACACACAAGCACACACACACATGCACACGCGCACACGCACACACGCACACACACACACGATTTGAGGCCGCTAAAATTATGAAAAAATAAGCCTACTAGGAGAAATACCAATGAATATAATTGGCAATGATAAAACAAAGCATTTCTAATCTCATAGTTGAACTGCTATTGGTGTAGATGGTAGTTTGGTGGCAAACAAAAATGTTTTCTTAATGACTTAGGAACATAAATATTTATGTCAAAATACATGACAAAGTTATTATTGAATTTTAAGCTATATTACTTTACTGATTTAAGGGAAAATTTAATCATAGTCAAGGAAAAGATCTATCAACATTTAGCACTGTACAGACCATCAAGGATAAAGCAAATACTGGGTATTTAAAAATTTCATTTTTAATGAAGAAACTGCTTTTATTTTTCTGTAACCAGTTCACGTGGATGGATTAGGATCAAAATAAAATATCTGTTCAAAGATTTCTGGATGTTTTCTTTATAAAAATCTCTTTCCCCCTTTCTATTGCTTTTGAAAGAAAGTTTTAAGTGGCCGATTAATACTCTCATGTGTAATGTTATATTTATAAGAGTTCTGATTTATAAAACAGGAGCTAAATCCCACTGATTCTTTACCATGAAATAAATATTATTTATCTACCAACATTGACCTTACATAGTTGATATAGACTCACACTTTTTATACAAAGGGAGAATTAGAATTCTGTTTGTTTTCATATGATGCCCCAGTACCTGGGCAGATCTTCTTAAACATTAAATTCCCACTGATCAAAGCCAAAAGACTATGAAATTATATCTATAGTGAAATATAACTTCTCTCTATAGAGTAATATAACATCAACAAATAAAAAGTCTCTCACTAAATTCTCAAGATAAAATTAGCAATGTAGTTTCAACTTAAAGATGTTAAGTAAAGCATAATCATGGAAAGGAGATAGATAGTACACAGTTATATAAAGGTAATTTCAGAATCTTCACATATGCTACATTGATGACAAACAGATAATATAAGACATCTCCTTCTGGAGTTCAATGCCTTTAGTTATATAAATTTAATCATATTATCAAGCTCTTTGGAAAGGATTTATTTTAGATAAGGAGAACTAAATATATTTATATTTTAAATTTCACTCCTACAAAACTACAGTGATTTTGATGCTAATAATGGTATATGATTAAGTTCATTTAAAAACTCAGTTTCTAAAAAAAATGCAGCACAACTTACATTTATATCACAAATTCAGAGATTGAAACAGCTTGTTAATTTTGGATGTTAGCTTTTAAAATATTTGTTAAGTTACTTTTCATGACTAATAAATTTCATTGTAGAAAGGAAATGTTTTGCAATTAAAAACCAATTAATTATAGACTTTGTTTCTATGTGTAGTTTGACATATTTACTAATTATTTTTACTAATTATTTTCAACTATAAATTTTATAGATAAAACCATTGTGAAAAAAATAAAAACACTTGGTTATCTTCTTAAAGGTTAACTAGAAAGCTAAGGGATTATTCTTGGCCTAAATAATAGAATAAAATAATAGAATTAAATGATAGGCCAAGAAAACCATATATATCAGTCACAATTTAAATATTAGATCAGTATACAGCAGTATTTTTTTTCTAGTTGAAATCTTTTATTTTGGGATTTTATCTCCTACAAAATGGACTGAATCTGTATATTAGCAATACTTATCAAACTCAAGAACACTGTGCTTTCTGAAATTCAGCATTAATATTATCAGCCATTTTCTTTTCAAATATAAGTTCTCCCCAATTCTCAGTATTCTTTTTCTTATTAAAACTGCATATTTTTTGTTCTTTAATGTATCATATTTATTCTTTAATCTCACATTCATATTTTCTACTTTTAAATATCTAATTAAACTTAAATTTAAGTATATCTTCAGAGTTACCTTCCAGGTCACTAATTCTCTCTTCAGCAAGTTTTTAATTGCTTTACAAAATATCTGTTGGTTTTTAATTTCTAATAAGAGTGTATTTTCAAATGATTGGAATTGTAACATATTTCTCAGATCTAACTGAAAATATAGAATTTTTATTTTGTTTTAAAGTCTATAGCTAACTTAAACATTTATTTCATATTCTATATCTAGCAGGTAATTTTAGTGCCTGAAAATCTTGAGATTGCTTATGGCTACTTATTATTTATGTTCATTTTATTTAATGGTGAATTATTTTCTTATATGATTTTATTATACTGAATTAACATAAAGGTAACTTCAGAATGCTTTGATACTATTGAGTACTTATTTCTGTTGCTTTCTCTATAAACCAATTCCCACTTTCTTTTTGCAGTTTGGTAGGGTAATTAGATCTTCTTTTGGTTTAATTTGAATTTCAGTTCTATGTAGATGCAGATCTATGATTATACACACACACACACACACACACACACACACACACACACACACTCAGGAAAGATTTTTATTTTTCTGTCCCTCCCAGAATCTGGTCCAAAATAAGCAAAGGAATTGCTTCTTTGTTGTTTCCCTTTATGAGTCAATGTATTTTTTTTAGTCCATCCTTTGACTGAATGTATAGTCTATTAGAGATAATCATCTAAATATCATTGCCACACTTCCACATTCTTATTTGAGGAACTCCAAGACTGATCTCTGCAATGCCATTGCTGGAACTCAGCAAGCCACTCTCACCTTTGCCAACTGACTCCTCATTAGGCTCTGCTAAGGAAGGAAGATAGAGGGAGAGTAAAAGGCACAGGAAGAACTAGTGTCAGCTCTCACCTTTTTGCCTATTTTTTTCATTCTGCATTCTGTTCATTTTCTGCATTTTATTCCTAGTAACAGTTGCTCCTTTGCCCCCTTATCGACGGTAGATTGCTCCAGTAGCAGCACTTATTTCAAGTGTGCACTTCTTTCAGCCTTGTCACACTTTCTCAGCAATATCTGCGCAAGGAAGTAAGCTTTGCTTTGCCAGGCTGTTCCTTTTATCTCAGAAACAGACTAGCCCCTTTGGATCTCAGGTCCCTCTGTCAAGCTTCTGAGTTGTCATAACGTCTTCCCTTTGTTATACCTCCACTAGTAATGGTAGCTGCTTCCTGCAGTCCCGACCTTCAAGATATCTAGTGTTATCCTTTTACTTTTTCAAACCTAGTTAACATTTTAAAATATGACTGTTTTTGTTCAAATTGCTGTTTTTGCCTCTTGATGGAACTTTGGCTGTGAGGCTTAGAGAAAAGGATTCACTGACATGGAAAAGGATATATTTTAGACCAACTATTAAGAGCATTGTTTTTAGTGTCCATTTTATCTCTTTGAATCTTTTAATATTCCTTTTCCTCCCAGGAGCTTACACTGTAATACAGTTCTAGAGCAATTCCATATGGAACATCTTTTCTTTCTAGAAATGTTAGGAGTGAACTAAGGGTGAATTTCTACCTTAGATTTAGAGAAAAGAATAGAAACTTTACCACTACGCTTGGCCTGTTTTACCTAAAACTTATTTTATGCATAATAGAAGTACTAAAATACAGAGTTGGAGTACAATTTCCTATACCCTGTTTTTGGGAAAAGGTGCTAACATGTCATTGGCCCATGTTCAGTATAACAGACAACTTAGGCTTACCTACAGCTGATGTAACAGAATCTCCATTTTGCTAGGGTTATCTCACCAGGGCATTATTTAGTGAGGTTTACACTGAGATCTGAGTAAAGCTTCCTAGCAAGAAAGAGTGCCTTATCTTCTTTCTTTGAGGGTCCGAAAAGGTAGCAATTATGGCAAAGAAAATTTTGGGATTCTGTGCTCCATCTTTTTATCAACTTTGGTGCACTGTAAACTCAGTTCACATTGTGCTACTTTGTTAATGCCCTTAAATATAAGGCTGAATAATGATGTTCTTATCCTAGACCCCGTACCTGTGACTGTGTTACCTAACATGAAAAAAGGACTTAGATATGATCAAGTTAAGGTTCTTGAGATGAGGTAGGCTTGATGTAATTACAAGAGTTCTTAAAAGAGAAAAGCAAGTGGAAGAAGAGGAACAAATGGTGATATGATGTGGAGCCCTGATTTAAGGAATGAATCCAGCCTTTAGATTCTGGAAAAGGTACAGAGCGGCGTTGCCTACAGCCTCTAGAAGAAACCAGCCCCACTGACACCTTCTTATTAATCCTTTAAGATTCATTTCGGATTTCTTACTTTTAGGATAGTAACACAACCATTTTATGTTGTTTGAAGCTACTAGGCTTATGGTAATTTCTTACAGTAGCAGTAGGAAACTAATATATCTTTCAATACTTTTGAAAATATTAGAGTAAAAAAGTATGTAAAGTAGACCCTATGATGAGACTATCATGATTATATAATTAGGATTCTACTGTCCAGTTTTGGGGAAAAAAAGGTCAACAGGTGAACAGAAACCCATACTAAATTGTTTTAATAATTCTTATTTCTGACTGTACATACTACATATTAAATTTCACAATTATCGTTCTGCATTATCTTTGCTATAGTGTGTATAACAGGTAGGAAAGGTATTCAAGTACTTCTTAAAGCTATAGAAATTGAGAACAGAATATTTCAATCAGATACCTAAATTCAGAAAATCAGGCCTCCCTGGTGGCTCAGAGGTTAAGCACTGCGCTGTGGAGCTGTTGGCAGTGGTGACGTCAGTTCGACATCTGGCTGGGGAGATTCCCACATGGCGCGGCAGACCTCCTGCCTCGCCCTCTGCTCCCCTCAGCAGTGTATTTCTGTCGATCTGCCTGTGCTGCTCCCCACTCTGTCTCTGGTGAACCCTCACGCCACCCCACGCCTCTGGCCTGTACCCCAGCTTGTATGTATAAATAAATCTTTAAAAAATTCAGAAAATCACTTCAAAATTCCAGTTATTAGGCTCCACCCCAGACCTACTGAATTATATCTTTAAAAGAGATTTCTTATGCACAGTGAAGTTTAAGAAACACTAGTCCAGGGCAGAGGCTGGCAGACTGCAGCCTGCAGGTTGCTTTTGTAAATAGTTTTATTGGAACACAGCCAGGCCTTTTGATTTACATACTGTCTGTGAGTGCTTTTGTTAAAATGACAGACTTGAGTAGCTGCAATGGAGATTTTATGATTTGCAAAACCTAAAATATTTATTCTATGATAGCAAAAAAATGAAAAACTGCTGACCTCTGGCTAGATCACAACCCTCTAAAAGCAGGTGCCAAATGGATGATTCTGTGGTTTTTCAAGATGTTATGACAAGTGGCCAAGAAAATGGTTATAAAATAACAACATACTAGTCAACTACTTGTTCCTAAATATGTCCTTCTCGCCTTCATTTCCGAGTGTATTGGAGCAGATTCCATAAAAACCCATTGGAATTCAGAATTAGAACTTGATAATAACCAAACAATGAGTCCATTTAGCTTTTTAAAATGTGTTACAATAAAATCACATTTCTGTTACTATGATTAGTGCACTGAAATAAATCTGAAATGAAATGTTAGAATGAGATAAGCCTTTTTAATGGAGAAAAATACAGCTTTTATACTTTTGAACTGATAGGAGCCACAATGCGCAATAAAAATGACCCCACACATTATTTTAGCCTCATATGAATACATTGCAAATTACATTTTCTCAAGCATTATCAAGAAATACAATAGTTTAATATTGAAATCAATATTCACATACCATTTACACAACCCTCGCTGTGCCTTCATAACACAATTCTTATTAAGGCCATGTACCTAGCATGGGAATAATTTCGTAGAGAATAGGAGATTTGATGGGATCATTACCAAAAAAATGATTTATCTCTGTATCTCATACACATAGGAAATTGCTATTGAAGCAAAAGTCAAAAAGTTTGGAGCAAATCTAGAAACTCTCTGTTTTCATTTCAGAAGTAGGTTTGGTTCAGAAAAAGATAACACTAATCACTGCTTATTGGAAATTTCCAATCCAGGAGTACAAACCTCGTCTGCCACAACAACACTTCTCTGAATGAACTTAACATAGTATACACGCATGTTAATTCTCAAGGATGAACAAGTGAAATATACATAATGTTATAATGAAATGCTACTTTAATTAAAAAAAAAAACAACAACCCTGAACCTAGCTGTATATTAGCTTCCTGGATTTCATAAAACAATGTCCTTAAGCCTTTTGGAAAAACACTTTAACAGGTATATGTTTTAGCTTTATATTATGAAATACTTCAAATATATACAAATAAAATGTCAAATTAAAATGAATTTGCAAGTATCCATCATCCAACTTCAAATAATATCAATACTATCCATGTCTCATCTATACCCCTGTCCCCAGTTAGTACTGTAGTCTGTATTTCTTTTTGTTTAGGTAAAATTACATATACAGCAATGCATAAACTTTAGCCCTACAAATGGACACACTCAGATATCCCATACTTCACTCATGACAGTACATTTTCTTCTCACCAGAATGTCTACATACTTTCATAGCAGTCAATTTCTACCATTTCCTTCTCATACACAATCTTCCTGAGGCAACCACTGTTCTGATTTTGTTTTAATTTTAGAGGAATATTGCCCATTTCAGAATTTAGATATCATTTACTAATGGAGACATACAATGTTGTCCTTTCCTTTCTATGTCTGGTTTCTTTTGTCCCACCAAAGATGTGAGATGAATCCATGGTAATGCATTTAATCTGTCCTTTTTATTGTCAAGTAATAGTCTAGCAAATGAATATGCTGTATTTGTTTTCCTACTCTTCTGTTGATGGAAATATGAGCTGTATCAGAATGCAATTTTTGAAACCAGGAATTTACATTGATTACATTCAGGAATCAATTCTGGAAGTTGGCAAAATAAATAGCAGCAGCCATGATAAAAAAATGCTTTCTGAAAAAAAAATAAAATTAACTTAGATGTACTGAGGTTACTCATGGTTGCTAGACTCATAGCTCATGAAGGAAGAGTACTATTTCATAGGCTACTTATTAGGATTACATGAGTTAGAATATACATAAAGCTGTCATGACAGTGCCTGTCTGCTGTCTGATAGTAAGATCTCAGTTGATATTAGCTTTCATTGCTTTTATTAGTAGTAATATAAAACTTGAATGGAAACAATTGAAAAAATGTTGCAATTACAATAAACTTCATGCAATATGCTATTACTTTGCTGCATGTGTTTTTTTATTTAATTTCTATTAGTTTTCATTAGGAAGTAAAAACACAGCTATAAAATAGGGATGGCAGGTTAAATAACCACATGCCTGCCAAGTGGGGGATTTAGGGAAGGTGGGGCCTACATCCCTGTGATATTTTGTTATATTGCTTTTTGCCCTATGAATTTTACTTTAAAATTAAAAATCGATCTTGAATGTTTATATTAGTATTGTAACGGTTTGATTACACATGAATAGAAACAAACTCTAGAATAAATGTGAATGAAATAAGTCATATATACACATAAGTCTATGATGCTGTAAATTAAATATAAATAAAATGATATAAATAAAATGATCCTCTGAAAGAACTGGCTTAATATAATTCCATTTAAAATAATTTAAAGCTTGGGATGGTTTTAAAAAATATAAGACACCACTTTAAAATTATATAAAAGCATGTATTTCCCAGTATAAGTGCTTTCAGAAGAAAGAGTACATGTGTCTGATTTATTATTATTAATCAGTAATTGAATTAAGAAAAATTCCATTAAATTTTCTATTTTATATTTTATTTCACTGAGAATTAATAATTGTAACATTGCAGTTAAAAAATAAAGGTGTTTACATTGAAATAGCATAGTAACTGGGTAATATTTTCAAAATCAGTTATCTCTGTTTAAAGTTGATAGGATACCTTTTTTTTCAAAGACTTTTTAAAAAATATATATTTTTATTGTTATTTATATCTTTTACATTTTGTATTCCCCTTGGGTAACCCACCACCAATTCACCTGTGATCCATCTCCGTGGTCCCTTGTGTTCTTTTCTATTCCATTTTGTGCCCTTATCCTCCCCCTCCCCCCCC
>PVIJ01015072.1:0-37933 GCA_004024925.1 Scalopus aquaticus
CACCGCTGTACCACCAATGCTCGGTCTGGGCAGACACTTGAGGACTGGCAACCACAGTCTGCCAGCCCCTGCAGCAATTCCCTAACCACCCCAGTGCGTGAAGCCAGCCTAGGTGGGGAAGGGCAACGGTTGTCTCGGGCCCGCACTGACACAATGAGCTGTGCTGTGTATGAACAACAGGCTGAACTGTGCAGGGCATCTGGAGTCCGCAGGCGGGTACTCATCCTCATGACAGGGGCTGAGAGCTGTTTCCAGGACACCCCCGCCCACACCCCAAGGTGCACAAATCAGGAGACTCCGGACCAAGGGCCACGCAGGTCTGAATCCTGACTCCCTCTCACCCTGCCTCTGACACTTCCCACATTGTATGCCGAGGGCACATGTAATTCGTTTTTTTCATGTGAAATGCTCAGCGTGGTGTCTGGCTCTTTAGTCAAGGTGATCCCTGGTTTTGGCCTCACCCCCTGGCTTGTTATCAGGGTATCACCGTCCCTGATATGTGAATCAGACCCCTGAGGTGTGTTCGTGCTGAGCACAAATGCCTCAAATGGCTCCTCGGTGGGCTTCAGAATTCTCCCCTCTGTGGTAGATGCAGGGGTGCTCCGGGCCCTGATGTGAAGACAAGTCTTCATGCCCACAGTTTAGGCAGAGAGGCACAAAGGGGAGGGTGCCCTGCTTTTTCCCAAAGGTCCCCCAACATAATGTCCCCGTGGAAAGGGGTTATGGAGGGAGTTTATCCAGAACCAAAGGAGACGCACCAGTGGTCCCTACTCTCCAGAAACATACCTGAGAATGTGATCGAGTGCTCAACTTGCAAGGAACGAAAGACACTTTCACATGTGTGGGTTTTATTGTTTCTATGTTATAAACCAGGATGCGACGTACATTGGGAAATGCTGAGACTTAGATGCTGACAGAAGCAACTGTTGCTCGTTGTTTTTGCCAGGTACCTCCATGGGCGAAAGGCCTCAGGTCAAGGTTCGTCACTTCTGGAATGTTATTCTGTATTTCGTGTTTTGGTGGAAATGTGTGGTGTTTCTGGTCTCAGCCTGTCACTGGTCTTACCAGCACCTTTTCCTGAAGCCATAGTGCAGGTGCCAGTATTGCCGCCACCACCACCCCGGGCACACTCCTGGCTGCACCAGTGCCCTTTTCAGCCTGCGGGTGGCCTGCAGGGACCTCAAGCCCTTGTCCATTCTGTGAGGACCTTTGGTTATGTAAGTGCAGAGCGGGTGCCAGGAGTCATCACCACACACGAGAATGGAACAGAGGAGCCCCGCTGCCCCCTCTTCCCTGGTACCATGCTGAGCCTCACAGAACTGGTCTGCTGACTTCCAGGGGAGACCACAGTCATTCTGCCCACCAATATGGAGGAAATCAGGGTGCCTTCTCTGTTTAACACCCAGATACAGTCCTACACTCTCTGCCTCCACCCAAATCAACTTTGCTGCCAGTACATGGGGGTTGGACACAATTACAGCAATGACCTGGAGTTTTAGGTTTATTGGACCAGTGGACAAGCAGAACACTTGATACACAAACATTAAGCTGTGTAGTTTAGAGGGTGGTTAGAAGGTTTGGTCAAATAAAGACATAAAAATATTTATTTATTTATTTTAATTTTTTTTATGCATATAAGCTGGGACACAAGCCAGAGGCGAGGGGCGGCGCGAGGGTTCACCGGAGACAGAGTGGCGAGCAGACCAGGCAGAAATACACTGCTGAGGGGAGCAGTGGGCGAGGCAGGAGAGGTCTGCTGCGCCATGTGGGAATCACCCGGGCCTGGTGTCGAATTCGCGTCGCCCCTGCTGACAGCTCCACAGCACAGCACTTAACCGCTGTGCCACCAGGGAGGCCCAAAGACATAAAAATATTTCAAATAAAAGGAAAGTGTAAACATTTATACTGTCTTTATAACTTTGATTTCTTAAAGGATAATTTTGATGCAAAGCTTAAAGACATCACTTCAAAATTTAGGACAGATCTTTTCAACTGACACATTTGGTTTTATGAGAGACCTATCACACATATAGCATTTTCTGTTCTCCCTATGAACTGGACATGTGCTGCTCTTAGACAGGCGACTGGGATGCTCTGGGTAGACAGAACACAACCTGCCTGGCCAGGCGCACACTGAGAGTGCCTTTGTCACATTCCTCACACTGTCCTCCCTGATGCCCCTTGAGGTTCCTCAGAAGGCATTTGACAGCTGATGAAGAGTACAGGATTCTGGGGTGAAACCTCAGAGATTCATGGAACCCCCAGTCTTAAGAAGTGTGAACTGGGATAGCCTGAGGTCACTGGGGAGGCACAGCCGGGTATTGAGCAGGAGGTACCCTTGGAGGTTGGGCAACAGTCCCAGGGGGGTAGAATTAGTGTTGGTGGGGGATGACATGTCAAAGAGTAGTGATTTCATTTTCTTACAAAGTCAGAGGAAATTGCATCATTATTTCAAATACATGGATCCTTGAGGCAATTTTATTAACTAATAAAGATAAAATTGTTCTGAAATGGAAAAGTTTTCATAATTGCAATTGAACTGGTAGATAGAATAAAAATGTTGAGCTCAAGCCTCAGTCACTTCACTCAGTACCAATGAAATTGCATGATTAAACTAAAAGTTTTGAAAAGGATAAAATGACACATGTTCGAAAGAAAAGAGCAGTGTTTTCTCAAAGACTTTTATTTGTTCTCTTCCCAAGTTTTAGAGGAAAAGAAGGATTGTATTCAAATTTTAGTCAATATAACTTCAGTCTGAAAACAGACTCCAGTCAAACACAAAGAGGTTACTGAAAAGACTTAAAAAGGAACTTCTTGCAGAGGGAGGCTGAAAAGGTTAAAGGGAGAGAAGAGAGTAGTAGGAACCCCCCCAACCCCCTGCCTGGGGATTTAGGGACCAGTAACTGCAGAAAGATGGCTCCACCTCCAGGTCTGAAGGTGCTGGGGAGGGCATGTTTTCCTGGAGTTCATCCAGAGCCTGCTGTGAAAGAACCCTTGTCCCACAAGTAACTCTGGCCATAAACCTGTCACTGCCACAGCTGCATTCAACGAACCCAAAGAGGGCAATAAGGGACAGAAGTGCCCTTCTCTTGCTCTGTTCTCACCTCCTTCTGCCAAAAGCCCATGAAACCACATAGTGATTAGAGTGGTCCAGGGAAGCTCCATGGAGGCCAGTCCCCTATGGGTGGGAATGAACCTGGGATAGCTGAGGGATCAAGTACAGAGAATAACCAGTCAAACATTTGTAGAAGAAAAGTCATAGAGTACTGAATGTCATGTGTATTCATACGTTAATCTGTTGACTTTCAAATTGCTCCCTTTAAATCAACAAAGATTCAGTAAGAAGAATTTATAACTCTGATGGCTTTCCCCTCCTTAGTAAAAAACTTGCACTTTCCTTCAGTTATAGTTTATCTCTGGTTTAGGCCATTGCCAAGGTAATGGTTGGAGTCAGTGACCTGGAAAACTAAAACAAAAACACCAAGGCAGGAGAGGCAGCATCTACTATGAAGATACTGAAAGTTTGTAAACATGACACATTATAAAAGGAAGCAAGAAGATTACATATCAAAAGGAGCAGACTGTCTAGCAGTCTAGCATAAAAATGGAGAACTGTTTCTTAGCAAAGTCAGAGAGTGGAATTGTCTCTCATTCTTCTAAAACTTCCTGAAAATAAGAAAATTTGGAGCTGAAAACTACAAAAACATCATGAAAAACTGGTTAGCAGGGTTAAACAGCACCTTTGAGATGCAAAAGAAAGACTCAGCCAACTTGAAAATGTATTAATAAAAATCAAGCAAAAAAAATTAAGCAACTGAAGAACGAGGAGAAAAGAGAAAAATCATCCTATGAAACATCATTAGGTACAACGACATATATAAAATGAGAGTGTCAGAAAGAAAGGAGTGAAAAGGAAGAAAAAAGCTGAAAACTTAACAAACATAACGAAAAGTCTTAACCCACTACAATATTTACATCTAGTAAGATGAAAACAAAAATTCCACTTTCTGACTCATAGACTGGGAATACAAAGGAGTAGCCTTGAAAGTAGCAAGAGTAAAATTGTCCTTCATGTCCAATGGGGACAACAATAAGAATGATCAAACTTTTAATCAGAAACCATGGTGGGAAAGATGAGATATTCAAAGAACGCTAGCAGTCCTACTTTCAAGAACAACTTCCAGAAGCCTTTTGAACTGAAATGCTTGACTCTTATTTGAAAATACAGGAAAATTAGAGGGTGTGCGGGGGACAGCATTTGTGCACACACATGTATTTCAGAGCAGAGTGTTGCAAATATTTTCAGTTTAATTTTTATTGATTTCAGAAGCAAAAATTCTAGAAACATGAATATATATACATATACACACACACATACACACACACACACACACACACACATATATATATATATATATATATATATATATTGTAAATATTTCAATTTAATATGTCTTTACCTTTGTAAGTTTTGGACAATTATTCAATTTTCTGTTAGCCTCTCTGGTTAGAGTGGCGATCAGCTGCAATCAAAATTTTAATTTTTTTTCTCAAAATTCACAAGAAAATAGAAAGGAAATTTATATTCTGTGTTTGGTTGTTAGGTTCGATGCAAGGACAAACACATTATGTGGGAAAGTTGAAGTTTCAGACAGACAGTGACCTAAGAGTATAGTTTCCTGAGACATATGTAAAAATTCCAGGAATAACCCAACACATTCCAAAGAGGGGAAACTGATGAAATTCAAGTAGAGATGGCAAAGGACCCAGGAAACAGCTGAGTTCCAGGTGGAATCACTAGTAAAGGGACCAGGGACTCTCTGACAAGCTGAGGGGCAGCTCTGAAAGCTCAGAAAAGGGTGGTGTAGACTAAAGGCTGAGATTTCGTCCCCTCCTCTGACTGTCACCCCCTTGCCCTCAGGAGGCCTTTGTGACAAGGTCCCGGCTCTATGATGAGGGCCTGGGATTTTAGGCCCCAGGTGCATGCCCAGGGTTCAGTTGCTCAAGAGTGGCTGTGCGATTCAGACCATGGAGAGTTTTCTCTTGTCTCTGAAGAGCGTTTTGACTAGTTGGCTGAGCTCCAGCTGCAATTGCTGGAGAATGACACCACCTTTGTCTTCCTGTGTGGGCTGGGGCTCTTCTTCCTGCTGGTTCTCTGCCTCCAGAGTACTCTGTCCTTACCGTCGCCTAGGAAAGACAGGAACATCAGGAAGGTAAGAAGCCCTTGGGCCAGACCCAATGCCACAGGGTTGTCTCTTCTGTTATTTCTGCTTTCCCAGTCATGTGAGAGACTCCAGGGAAGGGAGACAATAGATCTTCTTTTCTCGGGAAAGAATAGAACTGATGATTCTGGAGACAAGCCAGGCCCAGAGGGGTGAGAGTGGGCACTAGCATTTCTGTCTGAAGATCTCAGACCAGGTCAGTAGAGGTTCCAGGGCAAAGTCGCAAGCGGCACCCAAGAACGGGGCACCTGAGAGAGGTGGCCTCTGTGGGATGCCAGGCTCCTGAGCACTGTTTCCCAGGTGCCTTGCTGGGGATGCCGACTGGGGCCAGCTTGTCCTCAGCTGAGGTTGGTGGGGGGCCGCGCTGAGACCCTGGGGGCCTCTGAGCAGGATGGAGCAGAGCGCTGGCCCCAGGAAGCAGGTCCGACCTGACAGAGCTCATCCCCTGGAGGTCTGAGGATTTGACATTCTCTAGTAGAGAGAAAAACCCATGGTGGGCCTGACACAGAAGGTCCTTTCTGTGATCTTCAGGAAGGAACACTTTAGAAATGAGGGGAGGGAAAAGAAAGGCTCAAGTCTCGTTCACGTGCACTGACCGTCTGCAGCTAGAGAGAGGACAGTGAGAAATGGGTCCCAGCCCCTACTTCTGCTCATCTCTCAGCATCAAAGGGAGCGGAAGGAAAGAAGCAGAAGCAGAAATAAACGTGGAGCTGTGAAAGGTGAAGGGCTGGATGTCAGCCTGACCGAGTGTCACCCCGTTTCTCCTGACCCCGAGTCCCCACTCCCAGTTCAAGGATGTCAGTCAGGGCTCTTCCCTCAGGCACAGAGCCTTGGGGTGGCCCCTGGGAGGAGATGGAACCCTGACACCTCCCAGACTCCAGGCTCCAGAGGCGGGCTAGGAAATGTGTGCTGCCTGCAGGGACCTATGGCGGGACTGGGCCAGCAGGGGGTGGCCTGAGAGGTGGGTGCTCCAGGGGCAGCTGGAGACAAGCAGATTAACCTGCTCAGGGTCCTCTGGGAAGGCCTTGGGATTGAAATGACTTTGTAAATGACAGGACGTCCACATCTTGAGATTTGCCTTGACTGTCAGGTGCCAGGTGGCCTAGTGTCTAGAGACAGAGCCCCAAAGGGCTCCTTGAGGGCAGGTCCTCAGGCCCCTGTCATGTCCCAGGTTCCTGCCTTTACATGCCTTTACCCCAGGGACCTGGGGTCCTGATTTCCAGCCCGCAGAGTTTTCCTCCAAGAGTTGGAAGAGGCTTGAGAGCGGATTTTACTTCTGCAAAGGTAAAGAATCTTTTCCCCTCTCCTGCATTCCCCCGGAGTCCTGAGTGGGCTGCACCCCAGGGTGCAGCCTTCTGGGGTTACCCTGGGACAGTGGACTCTGAGCACAAAGTAAGGTTAAAACCCTGGGGTGCCAGCACAGGGCCATTGTGAGCTCAGCTTGGGGCAGTGGAGGAGCCTGGGAGGTGGGTGCCCACCCTGCCTGGCCCCCGGCCCCTCTGCTCTTGGCATAGCTTGTGCCTCTGCCTTGCGCAGTCACCTGAAGATTCACCCCAACAAGGGCAGCTGCCATCAGCTCTTAGGTCACGACCCCCTGGGCGAGGTGTGGGAAGCAGCACCTGCCAGAGCCCACCGGCCTCCAGTGAAGTGTGTGGAAGATGCTTCTCCTGCCGTGTCCTCGCCAGCTTCCCAGACCAAGCACGCCTCACCTCTGGCCTCTGCCCACTCACCAGGACCCAAGTTTTCCTCCCCTTCCATTAGTTCAGCATCATACCTGACGGCCTCGGACCATCAGACACTTCTCGTCCCCTGGAGTGAGCTCCCCCCATCCACCTGCTCCTTCATCTCGCCCCTCAGCTCCCCTGGTTCAGAGGCCTGGTCTCCACCTCTGATGGCCTCCACTGGCCACCCATCTCCAGTCTCCAGCCCGACTCTGCCTCAGTGTGACTCAATGGCACTGCCAATGGGCACTGCCCCATACTCTTCTCCACATAAATACATATACACCTTCTCCCATCCGAACCACCTCAGGTCTAGGATGCTCAACTCGTCCTTTTAAATCCCTGTCGTTTTAGGATTCCAGCGTTGCCAAAGCCTTGAGCTTCACAGAATCATCTCATCCTGTGTTACTGCGAGGGTCCCATCCCAGCCCCTCACTAGGGGCCCCATGCTAGAAACCGACAGGTGGAGGCTGGTGGCCCGATTTTCATCAGCCCTGACCTCCAGAAGCTGCTGGAGATGCTAATCCAGAAGAGAGTGCAGCTGAAAGTGTGGAAAGAGAACAAAGAGGCAGAGGGGTCAGACAGTCCCCTAAATTCTTTGGGGAACAGGTTCAAGTTGTGGGGTGACAAAGAGGATGTCACAGGTTGCCCACCATTCTGGATCATGAAAGACAGGTCAGAGCAGCTGCTGGGTGCTAGAAAGCCACCATGGGCTAAGATTTGGGGGGGGGGCTCCTTACAGAATTGCAGTCAGCTCCCTTGGGGTCTCCACGATCTGACTATTGAATCCCTCAAGGCCTCTGTCAGGGTCTCTGGAACCCCAGAAGAACAACCCTCTGTTCTGTTGGAACAACTATGCAATGCCTTACCTGTGCAAATTCAAGAGGTAGCAGAAACAGCTTCTCATCATTCACCCACCCAGCCCTTGGTCCAGTCCCCTGTGGTCCAACCCCCACACTTAACTCCTTCCGGAACCCAGTCATGGGTTGCACCTGAGGCTCACATTGAGACCCAAGCCCACGTCTCACTCTCTCTTCCACTCCCACCAACTTCACCACCAGAGCGGCTACTGTGGGGTATCGAGCCTTTCGGCCCAGGATAGGTCCCCATCCTCCACGCCAAGGGCCATTCAGAGCCTGCAGTGTCACCTCTTGCAGACGCAGCTGGAAAGCAGGACTTCAGCCCCTGTGCATAAGAAATCACAAGAAGCCCCCAGCAACGAAACTCCCAACATCTCCCAGGACTTTGGGGCCTCCCAGGCCCAACGTTCATTGCAAAAAGAAGGATGAGGCCCTTAACCATGTGCCCACATAAGCACACCCAAAACATCCTGCGAGCCCATTTGGTCAGGAAGTTCAGGCAGATTCCAAAAGGTCAGAACCCCCTGGGTGGTCATTGCTCTAGGCGGGTGACCGGCCGTGCCTTGTACCTTCCCACACAGTCCAGGGCTCATGGGAGCCTGCACATCTGGTCTCTTCCACTGGCCAGGAACCCGACGAGAACGCCGGCCTGGAGTTGTCTGTGCTCGGCCGGCTCTCTCGAAATGTGCTGGACGCACACAGAAAGAGCCTTCAGGCGAGGCACAGGTGGTTTTTGCCCATCAACATACTGAAGCTCCTCAATCACTTCAGGTTGAGAAAGGTTCAACCCTCGCCCCTTCCGCAGCCTGTCCTTTCCAGCCCAGCCGCCTGTGTATCGGGGGCTGGCTCGAAAGGAGAGGAAATCAAGACCTTGGACATCCCACCCCCGGCCCCTTGGGGGGAGAGCTTGACAGTAACAAAGTCAGTCCCCACCCCCACCCGGGAGACTTCCTTCCCAGCCCCCTCACCTGTCAGGGAGGAATCCCGGAGGGCTGTGGCAGGGAGCAACCCTGGTGATGGCCACGGGGCCTCAGAGGCCCCTCTTCCTGGACGGGAAAGGAGGCCGCTTCCTGAGACCTTCACACGCCCCTTGTGGGGCAGGCTCTGGAATGCCCTGAGGGTTGAGAGAGGCAGCCAGAATCCGAGCCCAAGTTCAATAAATGCCCCAGAGGAGCCAAAGGAGGAGAGCGAGGAACATACCTCCCAAGACTGCTCCCAGAGCGTGGCAACGGTGGACCTCACTTAAGAGCCTCCCTCTGCAGAGGTCAAACAGCAAATGGAGGACGGAGAGTTGGCAGAGGTCCCCGCTGGGGAAGAAACCTTTACATCAAGTCACCTATACGTCACCCTAGTTCCCACCTCCACACCATGGGATCCAGGCAGAGCCCCACACCACCGAAAATGTCTGCTATGGCAGATGCGGAAGAGTCACATTTAGAGGTGATGTTTGGGAAGTTCAAATACCAGAGGGTGACAGGGACCCAGAACCAGTGTCCAGACCGCATTCCCACTGTGCTCCTTCAGGACTGTGCCACTGACAGGCTTCTTCGAGACTGCCAGGCTGACGTGTTCCATGCAGCAGACGCCTTGGCTTCTCAGGGATTAGCCATTTTACGGTGGGCGAGCAGTGGAGACAGGCCAGCTTCTTGGGGGCTGGCTGACTTCTCATCCAAAGTAGAGAGGAGCCAGGGCCGGCTCGAGCCCCAGCGCCTGAGGAGCCAGAGAAGGAGCCGGGGCCAGACATGGGCCCCCAGTCGTGAGGGAAACCACGCCAAGAGGTCCCCGAAGAACAGCTAAGGGTGGCAGCACAGAGGGCTTCTTAAGCCAGGGAGATGAGACACCCTCCCCTGGACGAGTGCAGAGAGCCCCCCGAGGAGCAAGCCACTGAAGGGACAGGCACCTCAAGAAAGTCCCGTCAGAAAAGTTATGAGGGACTTTCTGCAGTGGGTCTTCCCGGGCAAAGACAAAGGACTGGAAGATGCCACGAAAACTGAGAAGCCTGCGTCGCCCCCTGCCCAGGGCCCCAGGCCATCCGGAAGCAGGTCACTGATGGGCCACAGGGGCGCTGAAGCTCTGGTTCTCATGGCAGCCGTTGGACACATCCTGGAGGAGAAAATGGCCCTTCACCAAGGTCGTCCTGACTCTGAGAGGCTCCAGGGTCCAAAGAGGGGGAGTTTCTCCTGCCAGGGTGCTGTCCTGTCAAGCAAAGGAGAGTGAGTAGCAACAGTCCCTTCGCTCACCGAGGCAGCTCTCTGGGCCACAGCTGCCCTAACAAGAATGGGTGGAGCAGAAACAGGGAGGTGCCAGACAAGGAGCCCAGATCCCCAGACAGACCCTGCCAGCACAGGTCCAGGGTGCTGGGGGTGTCTCTAGCCACCACCCCCACTGCCTAAGGCACAGTGCTCATCAAAATCATGCTTCTACCAGCATTCTGCCAAGGACAGATGCGTACCATGCTCAGAAGAACTGTGGTTACGCATTTGAGGACATCTGTGCCTTAAAATTTTTTTGACATCCCAATATTTGTTTGTTAAAGTGCATGTTTGGTACCTGAGAATGGGTGGTGGCTCCTGTCCGTGGGGACAGGCAGGGGTCTGTTTCCCTTTCCTGAGGATCCACTTTATTTTCAACGGGATGGCACCGTGGAGGGAGGCTGACAGCCATGCAGCATACATGTCCTCATCCTGGGCCCCTCGGTGAACCCTGGGATTTCACTCACCCTTCTGGGAAAAAACACCAAAAGGAAAGCAGGCAGAACTTGCCAAGATGAACAAGACTCCTTAAGAGGGTGCTGGCCCTGAGCCCAGAACCGGAGACATCTTCCCCAATATGTCTCTGAGAACAGATGACACTGGCTGGGGCCCCTTCTCTCTCTGATGGCAAGGACTGGGGGTTTGAAGTGTGTGTGTGATGGGAGTATGGGGAGGTGCTGAGAACCGTGTCCACCTGTCCCTGAGGAGGGACTGACCCTCCTGGGCAAGAGAGCGGGCGAGACAATGCACTGTCCCCCTCTGAGTGTGGGACACTGTGAACAGTGTGGGAGGTGGAGGCAGGAAGCAAGGTGGCCCAGGGTTGCCAGAAATAATTGGGTGACCCAGCCCAGCTGCCCACTGCCTGCTACAAGCAGAGGGATGGAGACATTAGGAGTGAGCGACAAGCATGCCCCAGGGTCCCCACACAGGCCAACATCAGAGCCCAGAGTAGACAAGCCACCTGCCGCTCCTCAGACCAGGTCAGTTTCCCAGGGGAGTGGAGTACATGGCAGGGGAGCTTCACATCCCTCTCAAGTGATCTAACAACTCTGAAAGGGACTGGGGAGCTCAGGAGGCACTCACAGAAGGGGCATCACTTACCACCATAGACACTCCCAGAGGACAGGAGGGGCATTTGTGGCTGAGATCCCATGGCATGTCTCTTTAGGCTTCCAGCCTCTTGCTGCAGAGACTAGTGTGGAAATTGACCCTCAGGAATGTCCCGAGCAGGCCTGCGGGACCTGTCCAATCCGGCGCAGGTGAGGCTGAGCTCCGCGCTGCTGCTGCACTGGCCCCACTCGCCTCCTTCCACCTGTGGCCTGGGTGCTGGAAACACAGAGGATGTTTCTGCACATGTCTCATCATGGGGGAGGGGCCCCATCTCAGGGCATCACTCCCCAGCTGGGGCTCCCCTCGTGGAGGTTCCTCATCCCATCCCCGGGATCACCCGCCCCCAGCACTGTCAGTGACCCTGATTTGGGACCTGACCCAGGATCAGGGCAGAGGGGACACAGACCAGCTCCGGCCAGTATCTCCCTGAAGCCAGTGTCTGGGCCCCTCCTGGGGCGGAGACCCTCACAGAGACCCCTGACAGACACACAGCAGCCCCCTCCCAGACCCACATAGAGACCCCGACTGCCGTTTCCCACACACAGACCTCCCACACAGAGCCCGCCACAGAACCGCGCAGACCTCTGGGGCCTTCTCGAGGTGCCTGAGCCTCCAGAACCAAATGGTGCATTAAGATGTGTATAAATACACAACAGGATACTTTTCAGCAACCAAAAAAAAGATGAACTCCTACCATTTGCAGCAGCCCAAATGGAGCTGAAGGGATTATGCCAAGTTACATAAGTCAGAGCGGACAGACACACATCAGCTGGCATCACTTACATGTGGAATATAAAGAAACCGAACCAAGGGCCAGAGGAAGACAGGCTTCAAAACTAACCCTGCAAACTGACTATGGCACTGAAGCATCCAGAGTGGACGGGGAAGAGTCGAGAACAAAGTGGGAAGGAAGCAAAATGGACTATATTGGTGGACTCTGGGTGAACTGGTAGTAGGTGCTCTATAGGAACTATACCTTACAGAATGAGGAGGATGCTGTGCTTCCAAAATACCACCAAAAGTCTAAGCAACATTGCGTCAATTAGAAAAATAAAACAGGGCCTCCCTGGTGTCGCCGTGGTTGAGCGCTGCGCTGTGGAGCGCGTGATGCAGATCGCTGCCCAGCCAGGGAGAATCCCACATGGTGCAGCAGACCTCTCCTGCCTCGCCCGCTGCTCCCCTCAGCAGTGTACTTCTGATCTGCCTGTTCTGCTCCCCACTCTGTCTCTGGTGAACCCTCTCGCCGCCCCCGCCTCTGGCCTGTACCCCAGCTTGAACAACAACAAAAACACAAATTGGTCCAAGTGCTTTACTGGTGCTCAATATGACCAATAATCATAACCACCCAAAGACATGTGCACCATCTTTATAGTTAATTTCAGGAAAGCTGAGCCTATTCTCATTTCATACTCATTGTCATTTTACTATGAGGAGTGTCAAGTCAATCTGCACAGAATCACTAGCAATTATGATGAAGTTTAGACATTCAGCCAAGAACTAACTTGACTAAAAAATAACAAACTTAACTAATTGAGGCCATTTTTTAATAATCTTTAAGGTATTTTAAAAGTGCAAATTCTTTTATATAGCTATTCACAATGAATAATACCTGGTGATTTTATTATCATTAGTCAAAATATTTATTAAGTTTCTATTATTTACTGGGCTTTGTTAATAACCATGAGAATGGGCAAAGTAGAAATCCTCTTGTCAAACTTACAAAAAATAATGTAGAAAATCAAAATGAAAATTTTGTAATCCCATATTATTAATATTTTCCCATAAATATCAATGGGATTCTACTCTTGTCTCCTACTTACTACAGATATATTTTCAAGAGTCCCTTACAAAATTACTAATATCAAAAAAATGTTAAAACATTATTTGAAATAATGTTAAAACATATCAAAATGGCATTTAGTATAATTTTTTGTGCATATGTAGGGTAAATTCATTAAAAAATCAGGCTTCCCCTCCTCCCCCCTCACCATAGTCTCAATGGCTAGCACCTGTGGTCTTGCAAGCCTCCTGTGATTATGGAGATCTGGGCCCAGAGAGCATGGGGTGTGCTCTTATGTAAATGGGGATACCTCTGTTCAGGGGCCAGGAAGAAAAGGGCAGGCTGCTTCACTCTGAGGGGAAGGAGGAGACAGACTGAGCAATGCTCAAGAGAAACCTGATCTGTCCCCTGAGTCAGCATTAAAGGCTTGTAAAAATTTACCAAGTCTCCAGAATGATCTTTTGGTCTTTGAGAACTGAAGATGAACCTACCCAACCTAGGATGGATGCAAAAGAATATATAAGAACAGTTTGTAAATGGGGAGATTTTATATTAAAAATTGACAGAGATCTCAGAGGCATGGCATTTTTACAGGATGGCTTATAATATAAAACTAAGGAGTGTATTTAACCTTTATGATGATTGGTTATTACAGTTGGTTTTTCCTGGTGGCAGAGGATTGATTAAAAATGATTGCTTTATGTCACTTTTAGGAAGATGGCTAAAGTTTCTTTTATGATTACCAGAGACATTAAAAAAAAATAAAAACAAATAAGGGGTCAGGAAAAATAAGACAAAACTTTCAGAGAAACTATAGAACTGAGATATACCGCAGCGGGGTGGGAGGGAGATGGGTCAAAAAAAGGAAGGGAAGATCACAAAAGACTATGTTAATGGTTCACTGGTGAACTGGGGTGTGGGAATTTTATGGGGATTACACCTCACAGGAGAAATCAAACATTATACAAAAATGAACAACAATGTAAAAAATAATAGTAAATTAAAATAATAAAAAAAGGAAAATATTATCGAAAAAACCTAAGTTAAGTCTTGCATATATTATTGAAATAAGCTAGATTTAGTTTTGCTTTGTCTCCTTTGGGGCAAACTTTCTATTTTATTTTTTTAATTATTTTTTAAAGATATATTTATTTATGCATACAAGCTGGGGTACAAGCCAGAGAGCCGTGAGAGTGTTCACCAGTGACAGAGTGGGGAGCAGAACAGGCAGATCAATGGAAATACACTGCTGAGGGGAGCAGGCAAGGCAGGAGAGGTCTGGCGGGCCATGTGGGAATCTCCCAGGCCGGAAGTCAAACTCGAGGTCGCCGCTGCTGACAGCTCCACAGCGCAACGCTTAACTGCTGTGCCACCAGGGAGGCCCACAACTGATGTGTCTTAATAATTATTGTATTTACACAAAAATCACTGGTGCAGGAGACAGACTGTGAAAATGGATATTGTGAACCCTGCCTCCTGTTGTTCACTGCCTTGTGTAATCTCCCCACTTAAGTGAGATTGGCTCCTGAGACTCGCTTTTAACGGCTAGGCTGGCAACACTAATGGGAATAACTGGTTACTGAGAGTGATTAATTACATAAGATGCAACTCATCTCACTAAAAGGCTCACTCCCCTCCCCCCACCCCCCACTGGTTCTGATGATCCAGGAAGCTTTGTTACAGGGCCTGTTTGCCAGAACTGAGCTCTCTCAAATGGGGCGACCTCCAGGATACAGCCTCCAGGGCTTCAGTCGATAGATAGCAAGAAAAGGGGCACTCATTCCTGCAACTGCTGGGAACTGAATTCTGCCAATGAACTGAAATGAACTTGGAAGTGAATTCTCCTGTGGTCTAGAATTCAGTTGGGACTACATGACCAGCCAGCATCTTCACTGCTGTATTGCAGAGCACACCACCAAACAAACCGTTCAGATTCCTGAGCCACAGAATCTATGACAAAAAGTGTGTTGTTTTAAAATTGTAAATTTGTACCAACTTGTTAAGCAACAATATATAGCTGATGCAAATGTCCTTCAATATATTAATCTAGGAGATAAGAAATCTTCATTGTCGGAAATCTTGTACATTATTGCCATTGCTTATGTTACAAACTTGGGAAATGATAACAGAGTGATCTTTTCTATTAACTCTGATGGATGGAACTTGCCACTTGTGCTTTGGCCTGTATTCTTGGAAAGGGGTGAATGGTAAACTCATCCTGTTGTGTCTGCTTTTGACAGAAGAGCTGGAGTTCTCTGATTAGCTGAGGTCAAGGAATCAGGTAGACCCTTCCCAGGTTTCTGCTGTCACACTGGCTGTCGGGCTGTGTGCTCTGTGCTTATCAGTCTGAATCAATTTCAGAACTCATTTGAAATATTTTCAAACCATCTGAGTATTTTAGACAGAATTCTAACTGGAAAAAAAGGAATAAAGATGTTTTCTTCTAAAATCCATTTAAGACATTTACAATTGAAAAAAAAATACTGGACTGTCAAATAACTTCACATTAGCATTCTAGAGGTTTCAAATATCTTTTGTTATCTATTTTCTCAAATGGAAGAATTTTTTTTAATTTATGGACTTCAATTTTTTAAAGTTCATTCATATTATTTGAGTTCTTGTCACCAAAACCAATCCTTCTTGACTAAATTCAGTGATTTAAAATGTAAATGCCCAGGGCCTCCCTGGCGGTGCAGTGCTTAACCGCTGCTGTCGGCAGCGGCAGCGGCGACACGAGTTCAACACCTGGCCGGGGAGATTCCCACATGGCACAGCAAACTTCTCCTGCCTTGCCCGTTGCTCCCCTCAGCAGTGTATTTCCGTCGATCTGCCTGTTCTGCTCCCCACTCTGTCTCTGGTGAACGCTCTCACTGCCCCATACCTCTGGCCTGCACCCCAGGTTGTATGCATAAATAAATCTTAAAAAACAAAACAAACAAACCAAAAAAACCACAACTCTATAAAATGGAAATGCCCAAGCCTTTTAGGAGTACAGGTGCTCCATATCCCGCACCAGGTTCTCAGTCCCGAGCTGGCTGCCAGGTGTGCTGAGCGCCCAGCTCACCACAAAGGAACTCATCTTCCAGCAAACTGACCTCGTTTGAGTTTCCCAGTTATATGTGACAAGATGAGGAGTTTCTGGTCCCTCATATTGAAGGAAGTTTATGAGACCTTTCCAGAATAATTCAAAGCCAGCTATCGCTTTTTCTCTTTACATTTCATCCATTACCTTTTTGCAGCTTCTTTTTTTTTTTGCAGGGGGTGGGGGTGGGAAATAAGAAGAAAGATAGTTCCTACTTTGCAGAAGTGATGTGAAAGCAATTTAAGAATCAGATGAGTGAAGGAGATGTTAAAGGAGTCAGCCAGCTGTAAACAGAGGAAGATATGTGGAGCCTTCAGGTTCATGAGTCAGAGAATTATTTCAAGATTACTGGAAGGCATAATATAGTTTCAGAACTCTGTACAGTGCAGTTTTAGAAATTCATTATGGCTCAGAAGATCAACTACCTGGTTATAAAACACTTTCTTATCTTCAATTATTATTAATTATTAATAACTCTTCCATTATTAATTAAACTCGTGTCTGAAAATGATGAGTATGGAATATCTATTGAGAATACACAGTGATTTAGGACAAATGAATTTACAGCCACTTGTTTATAAAATGCTCTTATCTCTTATACTGAAAAAGGGGCAAGATTTCAGAGACAACTAAGTCACATGTCTGCAAAAATCACTAGTCTTCTCAATTAGGATATTCTCTGTTCTTTTCTGAAGTTCTACAGCACCCTTTACACCCTTGACCAGTGAGTCCCTCCTCCAGAAATGCTCTTCTCTGACTGCTTGCAAAATGTATCTGATCCATCTTCAGAGAATACTTCAGTATTGAAGTATTTTTTGGACAGCATTTTTTCAGACCTTGGAAGTTTATATGTCTCTATGTACATATTTATGGGTGTGTGTATATATGTATTATATATGCGTATATGTACTTACCTTATACATATCATATGATTTCTGTCTTTTAATTTGTGCATTTTAGACCATTTCCACTCAAAGTTGTTGTTATTATTCTTTATTTATATATCCAAAAGTTCAGGGAAGGAAAGGATGTTTGCACAGACACAAGAAGATAGAAAGAGCTACCCCTGAAAGGGACAGGTTTGTTAAGAGGCCACAGGCGGGCAGCCTCGGGAGGAGCTACCTCTGTTGCTTTGCAAAGGGAGAAGGTTGTTGAGGAAAAACACCTGCCTGGTGCCAGGCAGGCAAGAGAGCTGAGGCGTGCCAATGACGAAATTGAAGTGATATCCAAAGTTATTATTGATACAGTTACATGAATGTCTATCACATTCATTACTTTTTTTCTATTTATTGCCCCCTTTTTTTGCCCTTCTCTTATTCCTTAGTGGATGGTCTTTTTTCAATGTAAATTCATTTCATGACCTATGTTATTTTCTTTTTAAAGAACTTATTTTAAAATTTCTTTCCAGGTAAACCTTCTTACAATGAATTCCTTCTATTTTTTCCTCGTTTAAAAAAGTCTTGAGTCCTCCTTCGCTTCTCAAAGATAATTTCACAGGGTAAAGAATTCTAAGTTAAACACAAGTACCATGATTTCACACACATATGGATATAGAGAAATAAAACAAAAGAACTCATATTAAATCAAAACAAACTCTAGAAACACAACTGTAGAATTGAGGCTACTAGAAGGGGAGAAAAAGTGAGGGTAGGAACAAAGGGGGAGAGGAGCCCACTCGTGGAGGGTAAAGACTATGTGTGCTTTGGTGGTGTGGTGTGGCTGTGTATATCTGAGAACATGTGACCCTATTACTCTACATCATACACAGTATTGTAAGCCAATTTTAATAAAAAAAAATAAACTTGCAAACAAAAGGATTTCTAGGTGCTTTTATTTTTGTCTCAACAGTTTAGTTCATTCCATTCTCTCCTCTCCTCCATGTTTTCTGAAGAGAAATCTTACCTATTACTTTATTCTTTGTAGTTAAAATTCCTTTTTTCTCTCTAGCTTTTTTTCCAGCATTTTTTCCTTAAATGCCTAGGTGTAGTCTTGGGCATTTATCCTGCTATGTGTCTCTCAAATCGTGAGGACAGCCATTCACCTGATATCTTCTCACTCTCTCTTACAGACGCCGGAAGCATTGTTGGTTTTTCAGTCTGTCCAATTTTCTGCTTTTTTATTATCGAGTGGTCATTTTCAAGCTCGAGATATGGAACCATTGTACCTACATTTTAGTATCAGAATTATATAAACTCCAGGAAACTAGTAGGTATGTTTTCATTCCTGTGTCCCTTGCACATAGTTGGTGTCAGATAAGTATTTGTAAAATAAATGACCAACTGCTAACCGGCAATTCAATTCAATCAGTAAAAGTCACCATGAACCTTGATAGCTAAAGAAAAAAAAAAAATCAGGAATGAAGAAATCTGAGTATCTCAAAACTTGGAGAATGTGATGTTCTTCTTCTACAATTACTATTGATTTTGAGATATTAAATTATTTATTTATTTATTATTTTTAAAGATTTATTTATGCATACAAGCTGGGGTACAGACCAGAGGTGTGGGGCAGTGGGAGGGTTCACTAGAGACAAGAGGGGGGAGCAGAACAGTTAGATCAACAGAAACACACTGCTGAGGGGAGCAGTGGGTGAGGCAGGAGAGGTCTACTGCTCCATGTGGGAATATCCCTGGCCATTGGTAGAACTCGCTGTCGCCACTGCCAACAGCTCCATAGTGCAGCGCCTAACCGCTGCGCCACTAGGGAGGCCTGAGATATTAAATAATTTAAATACCAAAATTTTCTAATCTAAATAAGTTAAAATACAATTAGAACACTCTAATGATATTTATTGATTTCATCAAAAAAAGTTTTTAAATCTTCCTCACTGAATTTTGAGATTAAAGGAATTGCCTAATATTTAGAAATAATGCTGGTACACATATTTCAAGGTACATGAGGTTTTATCACAAAATATTGCAATGATTCTAGAGTAACCATACGATGAACTAACCAGAAATAGTATGGCCTGTCCATGAGTCCAAATCCTACCGGTGATTGAATAGGACAGAGATTGCTTTCTGATAGTCTTATCCAGGTTTAGTTGACATAAAATAATAAACTGACACAACTTGGTTTATTTTGACATATATATTGTGATTTCAGGGATGTATATATACACCACAATCAAGATAGGTCTGAACTTTATATCAGTGATAGTTTTTCCTTAGTGCAAATTCCTCTCAGGGTGTAATAAAAACATATTTCCTATTATGCTGTAGTATATCGTTCAATTTCCAAAAGATTCTCTCCATCTGCTTTCATGGGGACAGGGCGTTTCCTGTGGTTCATCACCCTAGAAAGTGAACCAACACAGTCTCTGCTCTCTGAGGGCACAAGTTTCTATCACATTTCATCCTTGGCTGTGTGTAAGTGTGACATGTGCGGGGACTCTGATGGCCTCCGCTTGTACTCAGAAGTGCCATTAGCTGATGAGCTGTGGTCACTTTGAATGGCAGCAGGCAGTAAGCTCTAAGTGCTATGTCAGCTTTGATTCAATTCCATGGACAATCTGAGATGGTCTCAAAACTCTGTGACTCCAAGTCCAACCTCCTCCAGGAGGTCCTAGTATCCAGGCACCTTCAGCAGCCAAGCTTCTGACCGTCTCTGTCTCCCTGCTTTGGGAAACGGCGTCCAGTGCACCCTGGGCTGTAGTTTCATCCATTGCTCTGGAACTACTTTGATTATTCATAGCAACATTAACTTTTAATTTAAATCTGATTGTCTTTTGTTATTATCTTTTAAATGTTTACCTTTTCTATAGCTCCAACACTAAAGACAATATTGAACACAGCCCAAGCATATAACACTAATTGTTTGATAAAAAAATGAATGAGATGGTCTTTAACACACACAAACCTCTAAAATCCAACATTTTCTTTTAGAGTTTTCATAATCAGACTTCTGCCGGACTTATGTTGCAGCCATAAACACCTAGTAGTGATTAATTCATCCCTTGGGTCCAGCTTTGTCTTGAATACTTGCAGTGAACTTCTTCACTTCATTTGATCTCACAGCTATTTTGTGACAATCAGCAAGGGGTGTGGTTATGTGGCTTACTGAGGTCACAGCGTGTGAGGGAAAACAAGTTTCAAAATCAGGCAGGCTGAGGTCTGAGAGGGAACGTTCAAGCTCTGTATTATAAAACCTCTGGCTTTCAACTTGCACACTTTTAAGATGGTAAATATCAAATACTCTTCAATGGAAAAACTAAAATTGTCATATTTTGACACATAAAATTTTTTTAGTACTTTTGGACCACTAAGTGTCTGTAGAGGCTTACGTCTAACTCAGGGAAGCACTCAAGATTAGTAAAAACAACATGAAGAGCTAAAGAAGAGGATGTGCTTTCTAGAATGACAAAGTTGTGATGAAAAAAAATTAATACGGTGAGTCTCATATTTTCAGCCAAAGAATATTTTAGTGATATTTAAAAAGCAGTTGGTGAGTTCTTAGTTCTCAGTCTCACTTCCACCACATGTCCCAAGAGCTTTCATCTCTGGACCTATGCCTGGACCAACGGTCTTTACCCAGACATGTTGAACAGACATGCAGATGAAGCTCAGGAAAAAGTCGCTATGGACCCAGTTATGATAAAGCAAACATTGCCCTTCAATACCCTCAAACAGATCTATGAGTAGAGTATTGAATGAAGGGCAGAAGACGCAGGGTTGAGCCTTAATGCCATGATTTTGAGGTCAGTGCAAACAGCTCAAGCCCATCTAAGGATGTCCCAGGAGACAAACCCCATAGAAATAGCTGAGAGGGTACCGTACTCTCCTTGGGGAGAGTGAGGATTCTCATTGACTTAACAGGATTGGAGAAGAAACTAAAGTATGTTATTTTCTTCAACTATCTTTTATCTTTGGCATTTCAATCTAATATTTGTTGGAGACCTATTTAAATCTTTTAATTTGATACAAATTTGCAAATTTAGTTTGGAAGGTCAAATATAAAAATGATTGACTCAGGGGCCTCCCCGGTGGCGCAGCGGTTGGGCGCTGCACTGTGGAGCTGTCGGCAGCGGCGACATGAGTTCGACGCCCGGCCAGGGAGAGTCCCACATGGCGCGGCAGACCTCTCCTGCCTCGCCCGCTGCTCCCCTCAGCAGTGTATTTCTGATCTGCCTGTTCTGCTATCCGCTCTGTCTCTGGTGAACCCTCTCGCCGCCCCACGCCTCTGGCCTGTACCCCAGCTTGTATGTATAAATAAAAAATAAATCTTTAAAGAAAAAAAAAAAGATTGACTCAAAACTTTAAAATTCTTTCAAAGGCAACTAGTTTCTCCAGTAGTCAGATAAATCAGTGTCTGTTACACTTATCTTTCCAATGTTACTTACATGTCATCAGAAATACTTTACAGAAATACTTTACAGACCCAGAAATACTGGGTTACTTGAGTCAAAGATCCTGTTTCTTCCTGTGTTTGGCAAGTCAAAGTCAATGAGTTCATGGGTGAAAATATCTCAGACTCAGAGTCATTTACCCTTTTAAAATCCAGGAGCTTCATGAATCCAAGACATTACATGGGCAACACTTTATCTATAATAACATGTGAGAATCCACAAACTACAATACTCACAATTTTGAATTCATGATTATTCAAGAGTTATATAATTCTTTTGAGAGAAATAATATATATGTTGTAGTTTATGTTTGTGTCTATGACCTAAATGATTGTATTTTACTAACACATATATCTTTTTTGACTAATTATTGAATATTGTTTAGCTACTTTGTTTTGCTCATGGTGACTATCTCAGACATAATAATCTTCCCTGATAAAGTGGATGTGGAATAGTAAAATTGGGGAAACTGAGATCCTATTTATTAGTCACAGATGCCCAAAGGATCATTTTACTTCAGCCACAGATAAACATAAAGGTTGTTGTCTGAAATAGTAAAGGAGAATCTGATTAAAAATGAATGAGGGCCTCCCTGGTGGCACAGCGGGTTAAGTCTCAGCACTATGGAGCTATTGGCAGCCACTGTAGCATGAGTTTGATCCCTGGCCAGGGAGCTTCCCACATAGTACAGCAGACCTCTCCTGTCTCACCTGCTGCTGCCCTCAGCAGTGTATTTCAGTCAATGTTCTTGTTATTCTCCCCACTCTGTCTCTGGCGAATCCTCTCACCACCCCCCAAACATCTGGCCTACACCCCAGTTCTTATATGCATAAATAAATAAATAAATCTTCTTTAAAAATGAATGAGATGGAGCTAGAGTACATTGCACTGAGCATGGTGGTGGGGTTGCCCTAGGAAATAGCTTTTGAACTTTAAGAATAGCTATTAATTTTACCTATACATAGTAGGTAATAGAAAACATTCAGGCTTTTTGTATTTTGTGAAATAACACCTTTGTAGAAATAAAATATCTTCTTAAAAATTGATTTATGTTGATAAAAAATGCTAAAAGCTGTCATTCTATAATCAAAATTCTGAAGACTTTGGTTCAATTAAGTCTAAATTTTTGTAGAATCTTTACATAAAATGGTAGGTTAACCACTGCCATCTAACTGACCTTCTGCAACTGGTGGCTGAAGTCAAAGACTCTTATAGATGGTGGCCCCTGGAAGGGGGTTGCTGGTGAGGATAGATAGTTCCAGGGAAAATGGTAAAAAGTATCACATTTTGGGGTGGAGCAACTGTGGAGAAATATAAAGGACTGCAGAAACAGCCGCCAGGATTTGGTGTTCTGGTTTCAGCATTTGGGATTCAGCACTTGAGGATTCGGTGCTTGGGATTTAGTGTTTGGGATTCAGCATTTCTGAAGTCAGTGATTTTGGCCCCACCTCGTTGATCTTCCAGAAAGCTGTTGTGGGCCTCTGAAGGTGGAGGCCTCCAGCAGCCAACCTCAGAGAGGAAAAGTTCAGAGGCTTTGCAAGTAGCCAAGTGACGACACTTCCCATTTTTACTGCTGTTGTTACAGCCTAGCAGAGACGGCAAAGACCTGGAGCCAGACACCTCGCTGAGCTGTGCTGAGTGTGGCTGTTGGGTTGTTCAGCCACTGCAGCTGCTATTTTGAATGTCGCTTGTGTGGTGCTGTGCTGGGGCATCTCAGCAGCTCTGGGAGCATCTCCTGTTATGTTTTCTGCTGTCTTAGTGAATTGGAATCTGATCTGCAGTCTAGTTGCCACCTGCTCCAGGCAGGAAGATGCCATCTTGGGCATGTGGCCTATTGTTCAGGAGGGAGCTCTGCGTCCTCAGTGGTGGGAAGATGCCATCTTAGCTGCTCTTTGTTTATGACTTGAAATCAGAAGACACTGCTTTGGGTGCGATAGATAAATGGCCATTTTTGGCCTCAGTAACTGTTTTTCCCTTGTTTGTTAAATAAATTCCATTATTATTGTTCTCTGAAACTGAATAGTCTTGCAATTGTGTTCATGGGTGAAGAATTCAGACAGTAACTGGTGAACTGTTTGGGCAATGTCCTTGGCCAGTTTTAGTGCCCCTTGTATCACTTCCACGTCTAGTGTTTATCACATCTTGATAGAAATAACAAAAAGATCAAAATATGGATCAACTTTAACCACTCTTAGAAAAATGAGAAAAATAAAGACAATGTCATAGACATATACTTTTCATTTTAAAGCCTCTTCTTATTCACTATGAGGTCTATTTTATATTTTATATTCATGCATGCATTTTTTCATTTTGAAATGAAATGATGACCAAGGAGGCTTTATTTGACTAGAAAGATTAGCAATGTGGTCTTCTTCTCTGTGTGAATGTGTTCTCTCTCTCTTGTTCTTTCTCCATATATGTGTGTGTTTTAGAATCTCTGACATCAAAATCCTGATGTATTCAACAATCACATACATTTAATTCTGGATAAACCAGCAATTTTCGTTGCTTCTGTAGTTCTATGGACAATGTCATAACTAAATGCACATTTGATTTCCTGTACCACTACACACCTCATTGGACTAATGCTGGCTTTGATGTTCTATGGACATAACCTGAGTATCTAAAGCACCCATGTGATCTTGCACTGAAGCAGCTATGTGGTCACTTTTTTGAAGAAAGCCTTGACTATGCCTACAGGTTTCTGAGGCCCCCATGTGACTAATGCTAGGGAGATAGGGAAGAGCACCATACCTAGCATAGGAAACTGTGTGCACACACATACCATAGGTTACACGCAAACACCATGTGATTGTTTGCTTTGACCAAAAACCCATGCTTTGAAAACTGAGATTCATGCTACAGTGATGCCTGAGGAAGTGTCCACCATTAACACCATAGAAAGTGCCAGATGTTTATGCCATCAGAAACTAACCAGGCCCAGTAAACTAGGATGTACCTGGGTCAAGATGACCAAGGAGGTGACAAACTCTGGGGCTAAACATGGCAAGTACCCAGGACACCAGTTGTGAGGGACCATTATGATGGGTGTTCGCTTATGACTAACCGGCCTTGTTTCACTCACTAGAAAAAGAGCAGCTGTAGAGGAGATGTCACAATGATCTTTTGTGGTAATATACCTGCTGTTCTCTCATATCTCTGGCTTTCTGCGCCAGTGATTTTGTGCAGCTATTTCCAAAATGTGGAATATGAATCTAATCATGAGGAGACATCAGATAATCACCAAATGAGGGGCATTCTACAAAATGACCCATCATCTTTACGAATAGAGTGCATCTTAAAGATTCAGTTCGTGTCTCCGCTCATTGGCTTTGGCAATGACAGGCAGCTTCATGCTGGCATTTTCAGCAACACATGTACAGTCTGAGTCCTTGCCTGGTACTCACCTCTCATAAGAGGGCCTGGCCCTTCTCTGGACCTGTTCAGCTGATGAGTCAGGAGTCTGCTCACCCACTGAACAGCAGAACATCAGCTCTCCAATTTCTTATCAGAATATCTGACTATAATTTTACTCTAGCTGTATTTTGAACAAAATTAAAGTTGTTTTAAAGAAATGCTTGTTAAGGATGTTCTACAGGATGTAAGTTTCATCCATTTTTCTAGGCTAACTCATTAATTTTTCCATTTAGAAAATGAAGTATGAGCTTAATGTCATTTCTATCAGGATGAAATAATGTGTGAACCATACTATTTTGTCCAGCAGACAAATTTTCTCTGAAATGCCTATTATTGTCACCACCCAACTTTTGAGATTGTTTCAGAAAGCAACCCTGTGAGAACACTTCATTGTTCAAAATGTTGCAATGATCATCCTCAGGGTCCACTCCCTGAAGCCCCTATAAGGAATATTTTCCTGAGAACAGACCAATAGCGCCATGCCACATTTGAGGACCTAGTGACGTCACAAGTCAGCACAGCGGTTGGGACTCCTTTTACAGTAATCCTAAAAACTAGAAGACAAACTAATTGGCTTGCAGCTATGGTAGAACACATTTCTATATCTGATTTAACTTTATCAAATTGCCATCACTCAGTGGTGTTTAAATCTGAGGTAGGGAATAAATAAGCAAACATTTGAAATATTCCAGTGTACCAGGTGGGCATACATTGTTATATGTAAGAATAGGGAATATAAGTGCCAAATTAGGGAAACAGCAGCTGCAGAATGTAAGTTGACAGGTTTATAAGGAATTGAATATGTAAAATTCAAATATTTTCAATACAGGAAACAACAAATTTTTGTAAAATATAATGATTTTAGAGGGCAAAATATGAGAATTTTAGAGTACCTTTATTTACTTCTACTCCTGTAATTATCTGGTACACAGAAGTTTTGTTGAAGGAAATTACTTTTCTTTTTAAATGTATTGAATGGACTTTTCTATTAGGCAGGTCACTTTCAAACCTCCTCCTGATGGTTCTACCCCAGATGCTCCACTGAGTATGGACTTGGACTGCAGGGTACTAGGTTTCAGGGGCATCAGTGTCTGAAGTGACTCTCCCTATGACAGAGTGAGGGATATCAGTTTCTGGAAGTTAATCTCCGTTCAATCTGGACCCAGACCTGGTTCAAATGTCTTCTAGCTGGAAAAGGAGAATAGGAAGGTCGCATATCCTTAATCAACTGGGATATATACCGGACTCCCTCTTGAGAACTGATCAATTTTCTTAGGGAGCAACTACGGCTTTGAGTAGTTGACTTGGAGGAGTTCCATTATGGGGAACTCTCCCCTGGAAGCACTGCTCCGGAAAACACTGTCTTTCCCTGTGACTATGTCCATTTCCATTAGCATCTTTCAGACCTGGACATGCCTGAGTCACACATTCTTGGAAGTGTAGCTGCTATATTTTTCTTAGGGAATTAAAAGCTCAAGAGTTACTCTTAAGTCTTACAAGTGTAAATTGCTATTCCAAAGTGATGTGGTAGAAAGAATTTTGAGACTTTAATTAATTTGAGAGAAGACTCTATATTTTGTGCTGACTGAAACTTGAAAGTATGGAGAAATAAAATGATTTGAATCATTTTGCCATGACTAGATACACAAGGCCATCTTTTACATTTAGTACTTATAAGATATTTTATATAAAGTACAGATATAAATATGTGCATTAGATAAGTGAATAAATTTGATAAACTCATAAAATATTTGGACTCTCTATTAGTAAAATTGTCAGTAATAAGAAACTAAAAAATATTGTATGGCCAAGGGAAACATTATAATTGATGAGAACTTAGCTTGAACCATAAACTTGAGTCCCCATATATAATGTCAAGATAGTTGAAACTTAATTAGCATAAGTTAGAGGAAGGAAAATTTAAAACGTGTTTGTTTGTGCCCAGTTCTTGGTCATTTAATGAAAACAAAATACACTGTTCACACCAATTGTTAAACTGGAATATTTGATCCTTAAATTCAGAAATACTTTACTTGTCTTATTCTTAAATAATAATTTTTACAAGTGAAGTTTATAATTTTGGCATAAAATAAATGCTAGAAGCAAAAAATCATTTGAGAACAAACAACCATACCTATTTTTAGCAATATGTTATTAGCCCATTGTCAATATCTTTTTAAGCAAACTGGGCTGATTTTCTTGTGGGAATCTGTTTATTTCTGTGCATTTGATTTGCTAGTATTGTCTGTCTTGTAGCCCTCGTGTACTGTGACACTGACATCAGCCCTTCTGACTACATGATCTCACTCCTACTCATATCAGATTTTTCTGGGAAGTAAAATAGGCTTCCTCTGAGGAACCAGCAAAATTTCTGGAAGCGGGTCTATGCTTCGCAGACCTTGGGATCTCTGAGTTCAAGTTTAGGTTGATTTCATAAATTCACAAATTCCATATCAATTAGCAGCTGTTGGAAATATAGCCCATTGCAAAACTCAAAACCACATCCTTTAGTATGTCTAGAATTATGCGGCTGAATATAAGCTGATTGCTTCTGTCTTGGGGTTATTTCTTTGGAACTTACTCAAGTAACTATTTGTTGACTTGTTTTCTAATATTGTCCTCTTGTAAATACCTCTGTTCCCAACTGTTGCTGGGGTTGAAGGTAGTGGTGCCTTGGCCGATCCATAAGCAGTCTTTTAATACCATGATTCCTGGAGCCTCCCTGGTGGCCTAGGGGTTAAGTCTCAGCATTATCGCTGCTATGGCCTGAATTCGATCCCCGGCCAGGGAGCTAACCCACAAATGATGCAGCGGATTTCTCCTGTCACCCGCTGCTCCAATTAGCAGTGTATTTCAGTAGATCTGCCTGTTCTGCTCTCCCTTCTGTCGCTGGTGAATCCTCTCACCCCCTGCTTAAACCCAGTTCTTCTAAGCAACAATAAATAAAAGAATATTTTAAAAATAATAATACCATGATTCCTTCCCCTTCTCGTTAGCACAAGCTGCATCGGTTGGTCAGGCACAGGCACAGGTCTGATGGGATTGAAACAGGTGGGGGCTCTTTTCCCTGCTTCAACAGTATTTCTGTACTTTCTGATCACACTTCTAAGGAATTCAATACTTCAGTGCTCAGCACATTCACAGATTTGATCCCTCTGTCCATTGTTGCTGTCATTTCAATAGGACATAGGAAGAAAATAAGAAAAAAAAACAAAAAATCTGTACACATACATGTTGAATTTATTTTTTTGAATTAGAAAGCCAAGTTGAACTTCAAAAAAACAGTTCATTATTAACCATTTGGATTTGTTAAGTTGAAATATGAAAGTCAATACTTTTATACCCAAACTTTCAAGTAATGATCTTATTAGGACATCTTTCTATTTCTGTTTTCATATTAATTTTATCAAAAATATTCTGATTTTAAAATATATATGATAGCAACCCTGTTCCTTGTAAGATGAAATTAGATATTTAATAAATCTATCATACAAAGATTTTCCATTTTTTAAAAGTCTCTAACATAAAATGACACAGAGAACAGAGTAACTTTTTAAAAGCATTTGCAATTCATAAAAACATAGTGGGGAAATTAGATCCTGACTCAGCATATAAAGGGCTGTCTCCATGATTCCATCTCATAAGCTCTTCTTAGGTAACCTCAGAAACATAGCAAGGTATAATGTTACTGTAACCCCATTGACAAGAAAATATCTTCCCATTCAAATCTCAAATTCTTTTCTTGCATCTATTAATATAATAATTCCTTGAAAATATTCACACCTCTTAACCCAACTATGACAGTGGTTTGTGCACACACATATATTCATGCTTGAGAAGGATTAATTACATAATTCATCAACTTGCTGATATCACTTAAAATATAACCTATAACCATCCTTATGAAAAATCTAGATCAGTATCAATATTTTGATGATTACAGAGTATATAATGTATCAGTTTATGAATCTGTCATTGTTTATTTAACATGCAGCCTATTAAGCATCAGTGGTGTTTTATAATTCTTCGTAAAACAATTATACTGAGAACATATTATATATAAGTTCTTAATAGAGTATTGATAGGTCATTGTTTTATACTGTTACTTTACTTCTGCATTTTGAAGCTATTTCTAAAGTTCATCAGTTATTCCTCTCTTGAATTTCTAGGGTATTAACTGCTATTAGCTCCATCCAACAATGTTCTTATTCTAGAAATGTATTCTCTTTTATATTACAATCATTTCCCTGTACACATTTGTTTAATATCCATTAAATTCCCTTTATGGAAGGAAATATTAAAGTTAGATTTCATTCTAAAGGGAAGTTGCATTTGATGTGTATCTTTTGCTCTCAAGGGTCAGAGTGGAACAGATTAACTTACCCACCCATCTTCCTGGATGAGGGAGAGATAGCCTGACCTTGTGAATTCACAGGATGCAACAGGCAATCTCGCAATTACTCAGCAAATATGATTTCATTTTTCTTTCATAACAACCCTGTAAGAAATACAGACATATCCATCAGTGGACAATGTAAAGACTTGAAGTTAAGCCAATTATCTAAGTTGTATGGCTAAAAAGGAACCAAAGTGACTTTAAAACTCAGGTCTATTTGATTCAAATGCTAACATCTTCTAAAATACATTTTTGTAGCATATATTTCAAAAATAAACTTTCTAAGACTGCATATTATTTATTTTCTTTGTGAATAAAAAACACTGAAATTCATATTGACATCTTTTCTTGATACCCTCTTTTGACCTCCAAGAGCACTGCAAACCCAATGTGAGAGAAGTCACAAAAGGGTAGTTGTCTCCTTTATTCTTCCAGATTACTGGAATGGTGACAGAATTAGCCTGAGCCTGGAGAGCAGCTTAATGGGAATACAGGGTCCCCATGACCACTTGCGATCAGTAGGTATTTCCTAAATTCTTCTGCTTTATATGTGATTTGAACTGAGTTGAGGTTGCAGGTCACAAAACCAAGACACCCAGGAGAAATCCTTCCAATAGGTCTTTATGTGGGTGTTAGACCAAGATGCTCAGAAAAGAAAAACACCGCAGCACAGAGTTTCACTGAGCTTTATCTGATGCTGACTCTGCTATTGGCTGGAGGCTGGAAGCTACACATGAAGAAAAGACAAAATTATGCTTGTGAATGGATGCTAGTATGTGGTTGAATTATACAGGAATAAAAATACAGCAGTCTCTTTCCATCAATTCTTTAGAAGACTGTTCTACCTGGAACTTCATGGTTGACATGAGCAATCACCTATATCCAACTCTGCATCTATATCTATAATCAATACCGAGGTTCTCTCTCTCTTTTTCTCTTCTCTATCATTGCTCTATCTATCATCTATCTATCTATCTCTATCATCATCATCTATCCATCAATCATCTGTCCACCAGGTTCCCAGTACTTCTGACCCATAATGTTGGAGAGGGTCTTTCTTTTGCACTAACTTGACCTACTCCCTGGTTTATAATGAGATTGAGCTGTGATAGTAAAGGGAGCCTGTACGTTTGCTTTATAACCTCCTGTGCACTCTTTAAATCCTCTACCTTTGGGTTTTTATTCATTACATAGGTACAATGGATTAAATCAATGACCATTGGCAATTGAGCTCCACTTATGGCCTCTCTTCCCTTCCTGGAGGTCTGGGGTGGGGTTGGAAGTTCCAAACCTCTAATTATTTAATTGGTTCTCCAGGAAACCCACCTTCATCAATGGGTTCTTCCCCAAATCTCACCTCATTAACACAACAAGAGACACCTTTATCGCTCTCCTCACTTAGGAATTTCCATGGATTTGGGGAGCTCTAAGTCAGGAACTGTGGATAAAGACCAAATATGTACTGATGGAGGAAAAATAGAAAATATGGAAAGGAGGCATCACAAGACCAGAAACTGGTGTCACAAAATCAGAAATTGGAGGTCAGGATAAAGATGATGAACATCATCAGAGAACTGACTATAGAAAAAAAAATCTTTAAGCACCAACTGCTGTAGCAAATATCATTCCGTTATCAAAAGTATCTGGAGCACTGATCAGAGGTGGGGATATGGATATTGAGGGCCATAGTAGAGAATTACCTCTCCTTCCCAATCAACCTAGTCACAGCTTAGACATAATTAAACAATAGATAAACATTCCATAAAGGAATGAAACTCTCTCAAAGAAAAAGACACTAAGTCCAATTTCTGCACTGGCAAGATGCAACTCTCCTGCTTGCTATGACTATGCAGGTGTTTCTTTCTTAAACCTTCCCCTCTCAAAAATGCAGCTTTTGTCCTGTTAGTGGACAAACTGAGGAGCAACCTGGGACCTGCTGAATGGGTTTTGCCATCTGCCACATAAAGACAAAACATATTCTTAGTGCAAAGGAACTTCAATAGAAAAGAACTTTAATATAATTAGTGTGCAATAGTGTTAAAATAGTTTCCCCACGAAACACCCAAAATTACCCATCCCCTCATGGGTAAATGCCCAACCAAACAAACAGGGTTGGTCCAAAATGGGGCCAACTGAGGCCCAAAACCTTGCCCCAAGTGTAAATTACCTTCTGCTGAGGACCATATGAATAGGAAGAAGGGGCCAGTCATGTCTGGAAGGAAAAGAGGAAAATCAGAATATAAGTCAAGAAAAAGGCAGCCATTGTCAGGCTCCCCGCAGGCCTCTCATCAACATCTCTTTCAGGCTTCTTCTTCCATGGCCCCTAGTCTCTGGTACACATCCAAGACTGAGAAGCAAGCGTGGCTTCTTCTTCACGTGTCTTTGCTCCATGTACCTTCTCCAGGTCTTCTTCCTCCTTCCTTCTTCTTCTTCCCAGTTTTTTTCCTGGCTTCCCCTTGCTGTTCAGCTCCACCCCTTTGGGTGGTGCAGAGAACCTGGGACCTCCCCTTTCTGTGGGGGTTACACTGTTATAGTTGCAGTCTGATGGCCTGTGTCTATTCAGGCACGTCTTTTAACAAACCTGTACCTTCCAAATGCAACTCTTTTTGCCTGCTTGTCTCTGTACATCCCTTTTTTGTTTTATATCAAATCTGCCCTTTTGGATATAACTAAATGTCTTTCCCCTTGGGTAGACTCACCATGTGCTGCTGAAAGGGAAGCTCTAGTGAAACTTTTCTCACAGGTAACCCAAGGATCCTGTTCTCTGAACCCAACACCTCTCTCAACCAACATCATGTAAGAGAAATATACTTTGGTCACTAGAATGATCAAGTATATATTTTTCCTAAAATGTACAATATCACACAGATAAAAAGAATGTAAACCACATAAACCAACATTAGTACAGAATTCCTTGTGAAAAATGAACCAAGGTGAAAATGGAGATTGAGGAGAGCCATTTCTGTAACCAAAAATCTAGGACTGTACTTGAAAGTTTTGTCAAAGAGCTAAGATCCATATTGCTTTGTAACATTACCTTATTGAACTATAAATATAATACATGTTATTCTCCTACAAATAACAATTGCTGGAAGAATTTTCAAATAAATACAAGTCTAGTACTTTATAAAATTGCATAAGTAGCATCATTATCTCTCTGGTATGTTCAGGTAGAGTAGATCTTCTGGGTTATAGCTCCAGAACTCAACTGTCAACAAAGAAACTTGGAAAGTGGGAGTAGGAGGGTGCTGAATATTTGATTAAGGCCTTTATGTTGATGATCTAAGGGACACAAAAGAGTATTCTAAGTGTTATAGTAGGTAATGGTTGAGGCCATTTATATTTTGCTTTTGCACTTTAAAAATAGTTTACTTTTTGAGAAATTTAGGGAAAAATGACAAATCATGTTGGCCTAGAGAAAGGGATATAATTACATTGTACACGGATAAGAATTTGTGCTTTATGTCACTAAGATGAAAGCATGAACGAAAGAGAGTATAAGTCAGAGTATCATTTAATAAGGTTAAAACTAAGCCCCCATTCCTGGCACAGCAGGAAGGTTTGGGAAACTTGAATAGATGGAGGGAATTGATAAGGTTGCTGTGGGAACCAGGCCATCAGACTGGTCACTTTGGCCATGAAAGGGGAAGCAGGGCCAGGACACATTCTGTGTGAAAGGTCAGTGCTCAAGACTAGACATCCCAGCAAATAACTGGCTACCCCAGTCATGAAAACCTATGAAAACAGGCTCTAAAAGGGAGCCCCAAATCCTTCGTGCACTGACCTCTCCTGTCTTGCCTCCTCCTCCCTTGCATATTTCAATAAATCTGTCTTTTCTGCTCTATAATCTGTCTCTGGTAAGTTATTTTAACCCCTGTGCCTCCAGCCTCACCCCTATATTTCTCCCATTACAGTGTATACGGTAAACAATTGTGACCATACCATAAAATGTTTTGGGAAATGAATTTTCCTTGCTCTGGCAGACAGGAGAGCAAGGCATCTGCTTAGATTTGAAGTCTGAAATTGTAACAGGGTAGTCCCCAGGTAGTCCCAAGGAAGGGTGGAGCTGAGCAGGGAGGAGAAAAAGCTGGAGAGGAGACTGGGAGAAGGAAAGAAGAAGCATGGACACAAGAAAGAGACCTGGAGAAGGCACATGGAGCAGAGACATGTGAAGAAGCTGCACTTGCTTCTTGGTCTTGGACTAGTTAAAACAGATGTGGGTGAGAGACCCGCGGGGAGGGTAACAATGGCAGCTTTGATCTTGAATTTGATTTTGTTCCTTCTTTTCCAGACATGCTGGGCCCCTCTGTCCCTTTCCTGTGGGTTCCCACCAAGAGGTGTCTTAGACTTGTGGCAGGTTTTCAGGACTCAGTGGCCCTGTTTAACTGGGCATTTACCCAAGAGGGGATGGGTAACTTTGGGTGCTTGATTTGGAGAATGCATTCTTTCTCTTTTCTATATTGCACACTAATTGTTTTAAAGTTCCTTTCCATTAAAGGTCTTACACACTAGGGTATATTTGTCTTATGCAGCAGATGGCAGGATCTATTTAGGCAGATTTGGGGGTTTTGGGGTGCCTCTCACCCTGCCCTGTAACAAAACAACTATACAAAATCTAATGCCAAGAGATAAAGTCATTCTTTTCATCACCACTGACAACCTATGAGTCATAATAATGGTCACCCAGCCTTTGCATCTCTTTGTGAACTTTTTAGAAAGGAAAGGAAGAGATTAAATTCTATTTGCCTTCTGCTAGCATCAGCATATTTTTAGGTGGAGCATCTTAGAGCTAGAGATCCCCTTGTCAAGGATAATTACATTTTAATATCAAAGACTCACTGTTCTGTATAAGCAAGAATCTGTGAAACTGCTCTTCGGCTTCCAATCCTCATTTGATTATCTAATAAAGTGTGTAACTATTATTGAGATTTTATTTCCAGCTAACATATTAGGTGTCAGAAAGATAGGATTTCATCTCAAGCCCTATGGGTTGATGCTATTTGTGTTAAATTAACCAAAATTATCATCTAATTTTAAAAACTGATAAAATTTAAAGAGTATATTTTACTAGTAAAGTCAGCAGAAATTAACTACTGATTGTCAGTATTGGAAAGGGAAAGAATTTAATATCAGGAAGGCTCTGACTAGGATGGTGGGAGGCACTCCTCAAATCCACCACCTCAATTGAGGTGCTGTCTTTTTATAGGGAGTTTACTTGGTGAATAACAGGGAAGCAGTGGGGATCATTTGGGGAGGGTATTGATGCTCAATTCAGTTTCAGAGGGGAAGGGGGTCTGTGCTAATATTTATTGTGTATTTGTAGATTTACAGGCACTACACCCCAGGACTAAGGGGTCTGGGTCTCTTAATCTGTGCAACAGTTCAGTGGTTTCCTGAAGAACAAATGAGTCACTCTCTCACAGCTGTGTATTTTTCGGTCTGCAAACAGAGAGGGAGGTTAATGTATGTCCAGAGGACTGGTATTGGTCTGACACTTAGTTGAGTTGTATAGATTGTCACTTTATATGCTGGGTTAGTGTAGGGCCTGGTTTAGGACCCAGTTTTATAAGGACTAATATCAGACATGACACAGCTTGAGTTATCTCCTAATATAAAACTCACAGACTGTTGTTAGCAGGATTCTTAGAACTGATTTTATATAATTGACTTGACTGGCATTAAACAACCTGAATTAGCCTGGAAAAGGCATATATTGTGATATCAGGCAGTGTAGAAATGCAGAGGGTCCCTAGTTTGAGTCTGATGCAGGGTTCAGGATACAGTTAAGGACAGACATGGAACATGCTGACTACTGTTTGCCTTGATGTGTGTCCATGACCTGTGTTGGGACTAAATCATGAGATTCCAGACTGCTCGCAGATAAGAAGGCTAAAGACACATGTGAAGATTACATAAGGCAACAACTGTAGCACAAATGTTAGTATGAGATTGAATAACACAGAAATGAAAATGCAACAAAATCTCTTGGTTACAGGCCCAGACCCAAAAGAGTTGGTCCTTTGCCCTCTAGGGAAAGAATCTGCAGGGGAGTGCTAGATGTAGGTGAGCTGGACAAGGCTTTATTAGTGACTCATGTTTGAGAGAACCATTGCCACAAAGGAAAACTTAGCCTGGCTCCTCCAAAAGAGTTAGGAGGAGATCTTTCGAGGGTGGGGTGGTAGAGAGCAGTGTCATAGTTGTTCTGGGGTGGGCTATGCCCAGACATGAGCAGACTGGCCACATTCCAACTGCACATGTGGGCTCTCAAACTTCTCCCTCCAGGAAATCATGATATTATCAGGATGTACCACTTTTTGTCTAGCATGGTGCCTTATGTGTGTGGTGGGCCAAATTGTTCGGACAGGATATTGGCACAGGGTTTACCAGCCCATGATTTAGTGCATCTGTTCAAACAGACTTTGGGCAATGCTTACCTACTCTCTCCAATTTCTTTCTCCTAGACTGTCTCATTTCCATCACTTCTTTACATGACTTTATTCCCCCTGGAGCTTCATGATTGACGTGAGAAAGCATCTATATTCAGGTCTAGTTAGAACATGATGATTGCTGATCGTTGAGCATTATACATATGCCATGATCTCTTACATTTTTAATTTGCTTCATATTTTATCTGAGATTTTGAAGGATAAATATTTTATTAGCATTAGGTCCTAAAATTTTCTTGCTAACTTCAAATATCTTATATTCAAAGTACACTAATATGAATTTCCTTAATTATGCCAAATGACTAACGTCCCTACACTGGGAATGTCTTTCAAGTAATCCTTTGGGAAGTTTCTGTAGCATCACCTTGAAATAAGGTTTGTATGTGAGAGAGGCTTGAGGTCATGTTTCTGACCAGTCATAGACAAGTCCTCAGAGGGTCAAGCTCTGTGTGATTACAAAAATGAACCATGAGACGCTGCAATATTGACTGTCCCAAACTGTGTGCTTATGTCTCAGAAAGAAAATCCAAGATGCGTAGGAATCTTAATGTCTGCTCCAGTGAAACAGTTGTCTTGAATCAAAGCAGAAGTAGCAGTTCACTAGGAAACTCAGTGACTGTGCCTCCTGGGCTTATCTGAGACCTTACTGAGGAAAGAAGGGAGTGGGAGTCTCTGACTATCTGGCTACAGGCATTCAGGTAACAGAGAATAGTAGAAGCCACCAATTTCAAAATGACCACTGTTTTCTAAGTGTGGTGGTTAGGCTAACGCCCAGATGTCTACCTCTTCTTTGGGATTTGTTATGATATTTCCTTCTTACGAGGTTTAAAGCTCACCACACTCTATTTTCAGGGACTACATACTGGTGTGTGTGTGTGTGTGTGTGTGTGTGTGTGTGTGTGTGTGTGTGTGAAGTCAGAGGCAGTTGGTGTTAGTTTTCTTTTCCAGTAGTTTTCACAATAGCTTGAAACCCTTCATTCCATTATCTCTATATCTCCAGAATATAAGGAATTTACTTTGTTCAGGTATTTTTTATTTCCCATCAAAACCAAAAACACTGATCAACAAATTTTTACAAAAGTCATGTTACTGAAATAAAATTAGTCATTTCCTATCAAATTGTATGTGCTCAACACAAATATGACAGTCAAATTCTAATTTTGGCTCTAGGGTTTTTTTTTTTTGTAATCTGCAATAAATTGATGTTTACATCATGAAATGCATGCCAATAGTAATAGGCATGGTTAATGCCTATGGTTAATACCTGTAAAAAATCAAGTCATAAACTATTTCTTAGATTTCTCCGCTTGTCTCTTGTACAGCTATTCAGGAATAGAATAGATGGAAGACGGTTTCCATTGTGCAAAAGCACAGTCTTAAGACTCAGTTTCCAAGAGTCTAGAAATAGTCTCCATTCTTGTGGGTCATGAATGATTTCTAAGGCATTCATGAGGCCCTCAATATTGGAACAGAATACCAGAGTACTTTTCTTTCTTAAGAAAGGCTCCAACTACTGGTGGCGCTTTCAATATCAAGCAATTGTGACATGTTCTTCTAGAAGATTCCATCGTTGGAGTCTTGATCCTAGCAATTCTGCCTTGTTCTTAGATAAGTCCAAATCATGAACCAGGTCACTTAGTTCTTCCTGTGTTAGTCTGTGTGGGGTTGATGATACACCACAGTGAAAATCTGGATCACTGCATGCTGATGGAACAGGAGAAGAACAGGTCGGCTCACCCTTGTCCTCATCAGATGAATCAAGAGAATATTCTGCTGGAGGTTCTGGAATAGGAAGTCCCTCACCATGCGGGGCTGGTCTCAATGCAGACGGAATGTTTGGGTAGACTATTCTCGACTTCTTTTCCTTCATTATTCTGCCAGAAAGAGGAGGAACCAAGTAGAAGTAACAGGCTTTTATGTGGTTGCTTGGCTCTCTCCATGCCATGGGGACTGCAAACGGCATTTATGGTGTTTTGCCATTGAACCACTGTGAAGGCTGTGTTGTCCATGTAGCACAGTATATATGTGGGGCCCAAGGCTTGTCTTGGTCACCAATCTTGCATCCGAAGTAAAGATGATAAGCCTTCTTCACTCGAGAAGTGACACTTTTCTTCTGGTTGGCAAATGTCACTTCCCCACAACTAAAGCAGAAATTGTCCACGCTATTAACTCACTTTCTTCTTCTTTTTTTTTTTAATATATATATTTTTATTGTTATTTATGTCTTTTACATTTTGTATTCCCACCACCAATTCACCCGTGATCCATCTCCATGGTCCCTTGTGTTCTTTTCTATTCCATTT